>WUAW01024593.1:718-15235 GCA_017165845.1 Thaumetopoea pityocampa
TATCAGTGGAGACATGTCCACTGTTGAACATAGATTTCCTCCAATAATCGTTACGCAGAAAGGTTGTGAGCCGCTTAAATTCACCGGATACCCGCGTCCCTAGGTCATCGGTCCACCTAGTCAGAGGTCGACCTACACCATATTCATCATCATCATCAGTCCGTGTCCACTGCTGAACACGGGCCTCCTCCTTCAAAAGGAGGTATTTGCCATAATCTCCACGCTTGGCAGGTGTTCTGGAGATCGCAGTAAATCTTAATTGAATATCAGAATAATGTTGCTGTCCATAATCCATATGGATATACATACATTACTTAGCTGGTTCTCATAGCATTCATGAAAAGATTAGGGCTAATAAATAATACAAAAATAATAAATAAAGCACTGTTTTATTTAAGATTTTTGAATTTGAGGATAATTAAACGTGGTTGATAAATTGAAAAGCTTTTTAGTTCTAACAACATAAAATAAAATAAAGATCACAAATTAATCACTCAAAAAAGAGCTATATGTATACACTGAATAAAGTGCGTTATCACTCCTCCGGTAAGCTTTCTGTAACTAACACACGCCCCCTTATTGAATCATACATTGGATTTCTAAACGCCGTCCTACTCCTTATACTCACTGTTGAATCTCTTCTAGCCAAACTTACAATGCTGTCTGTCCTTCTTTGGAACCTCGAGAATACGTTAGTCCCATTACGATTGTATATAGAGTACCTAATATCTGGCATCCCATAATAATATACGTAAATAGCGCCCATAACTAGAATCACAGCGAAAAACATTGATACAAATATTTTCCAACCTAACCCTGATTTAGATAAAGGGCCACCGCTTATCTGGGCAACCTTTTCCCCTTTGTACCAAGCGTCGTGCGTAGCATAGCTAATAGAATTTGTGATTTCCGCACTAGTACCCTCGTACTCACCTTTATCCACGACCACTAACTGTACCCTTTTTATCAGGACTTCAGGAACGAAGTCGACATGGTATACAACAGTATCTTTTCCATAAGTATTGACAATACTCTCAACCATTTTGTTGAAAGTAATCATGTCGAAAGCTTCATCTAATTCAATCAATATAAAACCTCCACAAATTTCACAACAAAATCCTACTGGTTTTATAGGATTGGCACACGATAGCTTCGGACAGAACTTTACTGAGCAGTCGATCTCCAACGGCAGTATCTGACACGGACACCCAAATTTCGTACAATGCATCGGTTCGTTAATTAATAAACCTGTACTCATTTCTTGATTCAACACGAATTGCTGTAGTTCATCCGATTGACTCATAACGCGTGATCTAAATTCTTCAGTTGTGAATGTGTCGTCACCAATTTTCAATGCCGCAATATGTTGTGAAAGATTCGGAAGAGTGACACTGACTTTTGCATCTTTCGAAAATTCTACTTTGTCGTTGAAGCAAGGGATTCTTAGAGCATCAGGAGTTGCTTCGTTAAATTTTGGTGAACTCCAAACGTCGGCTTGATTCCACGCTGATGACGTCTTGTCAATGTAAAACGAGTTGCTCTCTGTACAATTATTATCTGTAAGGTCTTTTCCTAAGGTAATAATCCCGTCCAATATAAGTTCACCTTCTTCAGGTAAAATAAATTCTTTGACATCAGAAGTTGCAATTTCAATAGAGCCAATAACTATTTCCGGGAATACGACTGTTTGTTTAGAACACGGAAGTTTTCCATCTTTGAAGTTACCTGGTATTTTGAAACTTGAGTTTGGAAGCCATTTTACTGTAGATGCAGTTATTATGTTGAGCAAGTTTAATATTACGAGAGTATGTACAACAGGAAACATGTTGATTGAATCAGCGTACGTTAACGAATGCCAATTCTGTTCGGGCAGAATGTAATTCGATACTAAATGATGTCTGGCCGTTTATTATCGGTTTGATGTGTCTGACACGCGCTATCCAAACTCATTTCATGATATGCATGTAACTTTATATTTTGAATTATGATAATTATTTGGATCCGGTTGAAAATAGTTCACAATTTTAATTGCATCAGAGTGTTGATTTATTAGAGCATCTACTCAACATTAACTTGTAATTCATGAAACTAATATTTAGAAGTATATCTAATCAAATATGGCTGCGTATGGTAGTGAGTCTTGGATTGGATAAGACCTCATTCCGAATTTGAGAAGCGAAATATCTCGAATTCGTTTCTCACGCTAATATTATCATAGCTTTACCGTGTTTCCGAAAACACGTGAAATAGTAAGTTTCGATTAGTGTCTTAATAACATTGATCATTAGCACGAATTATAGGGACTTACGAGAATGACATTAGACGCCAATCGCTAAATTTTAAAGATAAATATTTTATAAATAACTTTACTTAATTTCGAGACACATTTTCTTTTTAAAAATAGATGAGCATTAATTAATGATTCAATTAGGCTACAAACAAAAACAGATTCAATATGCACCGTTTATATGCGCACCAAATTACCGGCGCACCGTATAAATCGCGGTACAATTCACGACGACACCCACAAATTAGTAACATTAATATCATAATATTTCCACTAGAAAAAAACTGCGTATAAACAAAAGATTACCCCTAATCCTACGAGATGGACCGACGACCTGGTGAAGATTGCTGGGTCTCGTTGGATGCAGGTGGCCATGGACCGGTCGCGCTGGAATTCGATTGGAGAGGCCTATGTTCAGCAGTGGACAGCTATGGGCTGAAATGATGATGATGACCCCTAATCCGCCTACTGCGGGCTCCTTGCGAGATCCCGGGATTACCGTCGTCTTGAAAGAGCAATAAAAGTCATCGCGAGCCACGCACTGCTCTGCGGTGTGATACCTTATGATTTATGGTCAAATAATATCGCTAGGTGGTTAAATACAAACCATTAATGACTTTTGGAGGGGTGGAAATTTAATAAGACGCCGGCAGTGCAAAGGAGCGGTAGTTATGCAAATTTTATTGCGGTAAACCATCGCGTGAAATACACGAGAGGGCTTTTTGTAGTCGCCCGATTGTCCATTTTCTTAGAATGTAAACAGACTGATTGTTTTAAGGTATCCAACTACTTATACCAAAGTGACTACACCACCTGATCAAACACGGACCTTCTGGCTCCACAACCTTTGGGACTAGTTTGGAATTAATTCCATATCCACGTCCCGAACAACAGTTGTTAATTTTAAAATAGCTAGAAGGAACGCTGACTTTCGATGATCGATGTTAATCCAAAGAAAGAAGAAGATATTTAGAACTAAAAGTATCTTCCCAACATTAGAAATACGTTTCTACCTTAGTATCTTAATGATGTTAAAATAAATAGCTTACATCTATCAAAGACTAGATCATAGTCGTAACTCTTGTGGAAAAAGGTGAATTTATTTTTACAATTTCTAAAAGGATTTTGAATTCCCGGCATAAGCTTACTAAATGTTCATAATATATCTAAACGTTTTCAAAAAAAATCCATCCGTTTTGGAGTACTTTGAAATGATTATTGTTTTGCGTGTACAATTTTTGCCTTCCACCATTTATTGAGCGTGGAGACGTACATTGGCACTCCTAATAATGTGACAACTAAATAACTTAAGATAATTTAATCGTACAAACATGCAATCGTGCTGTTGGCAATTAAATCGAACATGGCCAAAAGTTCAATTTAATATTTTTTAAATATATATATTTTTTTTAAATGAACACGTCTTGGCTCTTCTTACTGTGACCATCGTTATCTGTAAACGATAAGCAAATATTTCTCTCAAATCGCTGGAATGCAAAGTGAACCTTCTCAGATACGTTGACTTACAAATATTAATCTTAATAGGAAATATATAGTGATAGCTCTTAGACTTAGACAAGGCACATGCCACTCAACAGGTTTGGGTATCTTGTGAATAAAACTAACAAACGTAATTGTAAATCGTTTGATACGATGGAAGATGTCCATCACATGTTGGTGAAATGTGCCAGACTGACCAGAGAAAGAGAAATTTTACTGGAATGCATTAAAATCAACCTCATTCATATAGGTGTGTTTCAAAGTATACTACTTAAACGAAATCATGTAGTGATGACGCCATCGAAATATACAAGTTTATTTCAGAAGGTATACGTCGATAGGATTATTTAAATATAGTTTATGGGAACAATGAGGCTGGCATGTTTAACATACATACATACAGTCACGCCTTTTTCCCGCTGAGGTAGACACGGACCACTTCTTTCCACTTGCTACGATCCTGACATACATCTTTCTCTTCTTCTACATTCATCAATGCTTTCATGCAAGCTCGCCGGTTGCGGGTACTCATAACCTGGCCTTTCTTCAACACGACTTCGATTTGATCGAGACACGTTCGCCCGGGTCGACCCTTACCAATTTTTCCATTCAGACTCCTTTTATAAATCTGCTTCGTCAATCTTCTTTCATCCATCCTCTATATGTGTTCGAACCATCTAAGCAAATATTTCTAAACAAAACAAAACAATATAATTCTAAACAAAAACCTGTAAAAAAAAGATTAAAAAAATCCGCAGCCCACATTTCACCTCCGCGGGCAACGAGACGTCTCGGGTGGCAAACCACGACGCTGCCATTTTATAAGGTTAAAAATGTTAAAGTTCCTCATTGCGTTCCCGCGAATTAATGGAGAGGAAAGGAAAAAGAATGAGGTAGGAAAGGTGTATTGAGAAAGGAATATAGAATTTTGGAATAGAATTATAGGATATAGGATACTACTATCTCGGAAGGAGTAAGAAGAGACAGCAGTAGCCCGGGGTCCGGGATCGCTTACCCGTATACTTAAGTCTATTTGCCGGACAGGCTGAAAGACTAAGTACTCCCTGACCTTTGACACATTTTCCTCTTAAAAATAGATGAGTATTAATTAATGATTCAATTAGGCTTCAAACAAAAACAGATTCAATATGCACCGTTTATATGCGCACCAAATTACCGGCGCACCGTATAAACCGCAATACAATTCACGACGACACCCACAAATTAGTAACATTAATATCATAATATTTCCACAAGAAAAAAACTGCGTATAAACAAAGGATTACCCCTAATCCGCCTACTGCGGGCTCCTTGCGAGATCCCGGGATTACCGTCGTCTTGAAAGAGCAATAAAAGTCATCGCGAGCCACGCACTGCTCTGCGGTGTGATACCTTATGATTTATGGTCAAATAATATCGCTAGGTGGTTAAATACAAACCATTAATGACTTTTGGAGGGTTGGAAATTTAATAAGACGCCGGCAGTGCAAAGGAGCGGTAGTTATGCAAATTTTATTGCGGTAAACCATCGCGTGAAATACACGAGAGGGCTTTTTGTAGTCGCCCGATTGTCCATTTTCTTAGATTGTAAAAGGACTGATAGTTTTAAGGTATCCAACTACTTATACCAAAGTGACTACACCACCTGATCAAACACGGACCTTCTGGCTCCACAACCTTTGGGACTAGTTTGGAATTAATTCCATATCCACGTCCCGAACAACAGTTGTTAATGTTAAAATAGCTAGAAGGAACACTGACTTTCGATGATCGATGTTAATCCAAAGAAAGAAGAAGATATTTAGAACTAAAAGTATCTTCACAACATTAGAAATACGTTTCTACCTTAGTATCTTAATGATGTTAAGATAAATAGCTTACATCTATCAAAGACTAGATAATAGTCGTAACTCTTGTGGAAGAATATGAATTTATTTTTACAATTTTTAAAAGGATTTTGAATTCCCGGCATAAGCTTACTAAATGTTCGTAATATATCTAAACGTTTTCAAAAAAATCCATCCGTTTTGGAGTACTTTGAAGTGATTATTGTTTTGCGTGTACAATTTTTGCCTTCCACCATTTATTGAGCGTGGAGACGTACATTGGCACTCCTAATAATGTGACAACTAAATAACTTAAGATAATTATATTCGTACAAACATGCAATCGTGCTGTTGGCAATTAAATCGAACATGGCCAAAAGGCTAGTGTTCAATTTAATATTTTTTAAATATATATTTTTTTTAAATGAACACGTCTTGGCTCTTCTTACTGTGACCATCGTTATCTGTAAACGATAAGCAAATATTTCTCTCAAATCGCTGGAATGCAAAGTGAACCTTCTCAGATACGTTGACTTACAAATATTAATCTTAATAGGAAATATATAGTGATAGCTCTTAGACTTAGACAAGGCACATGCCACTCAACAGGTTTGGGTATCTTGTGAATAAAACTAACAAACGTAATTGTAAATCGTTTGATACGATGCAAGATGTCCATCACATGTTGGTGAAATGTGCCAGACTGACCAGAGAAAGAGAAATTTTACTGGATTGCATTAAAATCAACCTCATTCATATAGGTGTGTTTCAAAGTATACTACATAAACGAAATCATGTAGTGATGACGCCATCGAAATATACAAGTTTATTTCAGAAGGTATGCGTCGATAGGATTATTTAAATATAGTTTATGGGAACAATGAGGCTGGCATGTTTAACATACATACATACAATCACGCCTTTTTCCCGCTGAGGTAGACACGGACCACTTCTTTCCACTTGCTACGATCCTGACATACATCTTTCTCTTCTTCTACATTCATCAATGCTTTCATGCAAGCTCGCCGGTTGCGGGTACTCATAACCTGGCCTTTCTTCAACACGACTTCGATTTAATCGAGACACGTTCGCCTGGGTCGACCCTTACCAATTTGTCCATTCAGACTCCTTTTATAAATCTGCTTCGTCAATCTTTTTTCATCCATCCTCTATATGTGTTCGAACCATCTAAGCAAATATTTCTAAACAAAACAAAACAATATAATTCTAAACAAAAACCTGTAAAAAAAAGATTAAAAAAATCATTGTAATCGGAATTATCTAAATGAATCATACACGTTCAAATTCAAATTCAAAATTCTTTATTGCGAACATTTCAAAGTGTTACATATACAAAAAATATATTAGCACAGCTACACTCGATCTGACCGGCATGCAACATTATATTTATTTATATACATATGTAGGTCACTTGTATAATTAATCATTTATCACTTAAATATTCCGTCACAGTATAATATGCTTTATCGAGCAGGTAATCATTCAAAATTTTTTTAAACTTATCACTTTCGTTTGTCATAATTATTTCAATAGGTAACTTATTATAAATAGCAGGAGCCATACCATGAAAACTTTTTTATGATTCTTATAGCAGATTTTATGCTTATGTCAGGTATTATTAAAACTCAAACCTTATTACCATATACCCTACCATTCATCATACCCTAGCTATTATTCGCTGCTCCGTCCGGGTGGACTATTTGCCGACATGAAAACCTTCCCGGGAATACTCAGGTTCATAAATTTAATTTAAAATAAACCTGGCAACATCATAACTTCTCTTTTAGTTAACCGATTACAATAAAACTGTCTAAATCCTATTCCAGACTGTGGGGACTGAGGATTTCCACGTAGTATTTTGGTTAAATTAAACGACAGGCACACCGCAAAGTTAAACATCTGTTGAACGACTGACTTGTGTTTTAAAAATTATTGCTTAGAAATCATTATGTTGGATTTACTGCTCTTTTAATTTTAACAGGCGTTGCTGCGTTATGTGAATTATATGTGAAAGCATTTCGCTGCACCACGCACTATAAATCCGTCAAAATCTGTTCAGTAGTTTTTGCGTGATCGTATGTCAAAGAGGCAGACAGACAAACAAAATTCAAGATAAAATTGTTTCTGTCTCTATACGGATAAGGATCTATATAAATTAAAATTAAAGTTTCACAATTAAAATTTTCACAAATATCATATTTGAAATCACTAATATTATCACTAATATTCAAAAATATCTTATCGTGTTACTCAACCAAAATCTACTGGGACCCCCAAAACCCTACCAAGCGTGGAGGTTATCCCTCCTTTTTAAAATGGAGCCCCATGTCCAACAATGGACCCCCACGACTGGTGATAATGATGATATTGATGATTTATAGATCAATTGTGATGTGAATACATACATACACTCACGCCGATATCCCATAAGGGTAGGCAGAGACCATAGTACATACTACGTACATACATACAGTCACGCCTCTTTCCCATTGGGGTAGGCAGAGACCACTTCCTTCCACCTGCTATGATTATTTGATATAGCAAAGTGGCTATCCGCAGTCCACATTTCGCCTCCACGGGCAATGACACGTGTCGGGTGGGGAACCCGCGGTGGCCGAGGTCGCTTACACGTATACTTAAATCTATTTGCCGGATAAGCTAAAAGACTAAGTACTCCCTGACCTAATGATGTGAATACTGTTATAAATACTATAATATAAACCACTAGTAGTATTCGTGTTAATATAATCTTAGTTACATAAATATTTATTTTGGTTTTCAATTCAGCACTAAAGTACCACGACCGGTCGGTCGCACAATAACATCCCGTATATTTTTTGAGTGCTTAAGTATAACGGAGATCGTAACAAGATCGCCGAAACGCACAATATGGTAGATGGGTAGATAACAGCGCCCTCTAAGTGTTTGGGTTTTACGTCTCCGCATAAAACTGTTCCGAGGAACCCTCGCATCATTCGGACGCCGAGTCTCAAGAAGTAAAACCTTATTGTGAACGCATTGCCTTAATATTAGTGATCATAAAAGGTTTTCGGGGTGTCTGCGGGTTTCCAAGGGTCAAGGTTGGTGTGGTATATCCGCCTATATTTTATATATTTGTATACTCATTTTCTTTAGTCTAATAATGGTGCCGATTCTATTGTACAGAACTTAACTAAATTGGGTCCCTCTCTATCATTTTTCTAATGTCAAACGCCAAAATGATATAGCAAACATTTATAGCGAGTCCCGACCTTTGTTTGTGACAAGCGATTAAAATAACTGTTGCGTTTTTGCGTATCTTTAGTCCGTGTGTTCCGAAAACGCGTCTAAACCTTTTAATTTTGACATTCCTAAACGAAACTGACAGCACCAAAATTGTAACTATCTCGCTTTGTCGTTTGACATTAGAAAAAAATAGGAAGAGACCAAATTTAGTTTAGTTCTGTTACAAGGGAATCGACACCAATGCAATCTAGCGTGCTCAACTTAAAATAAATATGCCCTAGCATTATCGCAAGTTACTTAACCGTCCATTTTCTAACTTCATTCCCACAGACCCTACGTGTAACGATAAAAAAGGAGTTATTTTGACAAGCGGAGCGGAGAGGTGCGGTAACAGGTGAGGTGCGAGGAGAGGAAAGGGAAGAAAGGGGTACAATAATATAAGAACGATGTAATTATTAGGAAGGTGCATTATAGGTATGGCACCGGGATATTTATATCATCACTCAATCTCTTTTCGTAGATGCTGTGAGAATCATCTAAGGGCAGCCAGGATAACGGACAGTAACGTTAGTTACCGTATTATTCAATCAAAATATACTGCAGTCTCCAAGACGCCTTTTTTTTAACCGGGCGGAAATGCCTGCCGCATACCTCAGAAAGGTTATGTGGGGCCCGCACCCACTAAAATCCCCCGAGTGATCTTCTCTAACCCCTATTGCCGAAGCCGTGTGATCACGTAAGCATTCTGCCACAGCTTCGGCGGATCTCCAAGACCCCTGACAAACGTGGAGATTATGAGAGTTCCCTACTTTTTAAGGAGGAGAACCGTGTCCAGCAGTGGACATCCACGGGCTAATTATAATAGTGGTGATCCATTATTATCAATTTGTGAACGTCCTTTTTATATTAAAATAATTAAATAATTGAGTACAATAATTGTGTACAATAGTTGAATAATTTATTATCACGCTACGCTGTTATAAATAAATAATAACTCACTGCTTGTACAGATTTGCGTGGCTTCCGAAATCCGCCACTAATCCCACTAATCCGCCAAGTCTTAATTCCCTATAAATTCCTTTTGTGATTTCTTCAGTAGATAATATTATTATTTGTCAAAATTGAAAATTTTAGGGAAAACATTTGATAAAACTCTATATATACTTTAGAGTATAGTCATTGCCAGTGCACGACTAAAGATCCAGACCTGGGATTATTATATATAATATTTAGTTTGCTATCATCAATTAAACAGAAAGGATATCATCATCTATTTTCCCATCACAGGGCACAGATTAACTCTCAAAATGATAGAGGTTAGGCTATAATGCATTACACTGGTCCAATGCGCGTTGTAAGACTTCACATGCCATCGAAAAAATCTCACAAGCATATAAGTTTCATCATGATGTTTTCCTTCGCCGTTTTTAAGTTAGTTATACTTAATTATTAAATTATGAATACGTACATGATTTAGAAAAAGTTAAAGATGCATGCCTTGGATTCGAACTTGGTATGCATTGTCGTACCAGTGGACTATCACATCAATCAGAATCTAATATTAATTAAGACAGGTAGAATATATTTACCAGCTCGCTCACAATAATAATAAACGTATTACCCGCTTCCACACCTATTCATTGCCACTTCGGTAAGTTCGGTTTATCCTCCGAATCATGTCCTACTAAAGGCATCTAGTAAAGGTTCAAAATGCTAATTTTTAAAAAGCTAATTAGCTCAATTCATAGCTGTTGACTTAATTTTATTTAAAATATGTATTTTTGTTTTGCGTTCTCGATTTCAGCTCTGAATTTCATCGTTTCTAAATGAAAGTTCAAATACTGTTGATGATAAAAAGCAAAGGTTACTGTTATATCACTCGTCTGACGAAAAGTTATCAATGATAGCCGACTCAGAGTTGCCAGATGTCAATATTTTAATAAAACAGAAAACAGAAATAGTTTTATTTAGGAATACTATTAATAATATGTATAAAACAAAATAAAATAATAATATTAAAAATTTTACGGCGACGCTGAATGTATCCAAATCCTTTCCCGAAATTTCATCACTAGATGGTTTCGCCTCGATAAAAGGGTTAAATCAGAGTAGCTTTCACCCTTCCAAGACAATTGTGGCCATGTATAGAAACGGACTTTCCATATTTGCGATTTTATAGTGATGCTTAAACGGCATCTTACACAACATTAAGTCAAAAAATAAGTACGGACTCAGGCTGAGTACAGGTTCTAAAAACTTAGAACAAACAGCAAAAGTATCTGTGATCTGTGGTGCAAGATATGTCGATTTTCAAGAGACTGCCGATACGTTTCTATTACGAACAATAAATATCCTATTTCGAATGTGTCCATAATCATATTATAAATCCATATTTTTTAAGTAACTATAAGATGCCTGCGGACGACGGGACGTCGTCGCCCGAACAAAACAGGCCCGTGGCTAGGGCGCGCTGCGCCCGACGCGACCTCACAGAGGAAGGGAGTCAGAAGGGCTCCCTAGGAGAGCCTTAAGGCTCTCGATAGAAAAGAAGGAGTGATCCCTCCTTGAAAGCAGAGGCCTGTGAGCGATCCCGGCCAGGCCCGCCTGAACCGCGGATAACTGCTCGCGTGCTCCCCACGCTCGGGTGCAAGGGCCAAGGCGGACGCCGCACAGTTTCTAGTGGGTGCAATCCTCACATAACCGTCGCACTGTGTCCTCGGCGCGACGGTATGGCTCAGCCATTTTCTGTGCGTAAAAAGAAGGTTCTTGAAAATAGAATTTAAAAAAAATCGTTATTACTTCTCGGCTTAAATGAATACTGAAAATATTATTCAATAATTTAATTCACCATGCTCAGCTTATTAAATTTATTTTTTCGCATATTAATAAGATAAATTAGTACTGATTTACATTAATTTTTTTTTTCATTTTTATTCATTTGAAGAATGGTAGTCTAGTGGTGCAGACACGGCTTGCGATCAAGAGGTCGTAAGGTCAACCCGGTCCCGTACCTCTGAGTTATTTCTTATTCATGTACGATCTACATTGTAGACACCAAAATCTACCAATCTGCACTAAACCAGCGTGAGAGACTATGGCCTAATCCCCTCCTAATCAGGGGAGATCCGTACCCTTGTAATGGGGACGAATATGAACTGAAGTTGGAAGAAAATGAATAAACATTTTTAGATGTTCCGATATTAAATCCGAAATCCCGTTTTGTTTGAGCTCCCACCCCGACATTTATCATTAAGTTTCTGGTAACATTAATACGTCATATAACTTTATACTTTCGTCGCTTTTCAATTTATTACACACATTGAAATGCCCAAGGGCTGTAAAGTTTATGTCCACGCTAAAAGGTTCTGTATTGATAATAAACTTACAAAGCAATATAGTAAGTTCTATTCGATGTGTTAACTTTATTGCTTAATTGATCATTAGGAATGTATTTTGTTTATTGTTATGGCCACTGTTGGTATAAACTGTTGGGCAACGAAAGTAGAAAGCGCGCTTTAGTAAATGGTCCCCAATTGATACAACTTTATTTAATGGTAAAACGGAGATAAATCTGGTTATTTGATGGTATCACAATTAAAGATTCATTCCATTTACGGCCCGACAAGTGAATTATGACAGACATTAATGATGACTTCGCTATTGCTATACAATATGGCCACATTTATTATTATGTATGTATGACAAAATTAGTATTGAAATTTTATTTCCTATTTACACATAACTGAAAGATATATGATCATCATCATCATATCAGCCCACAGACTTCCACTGCTGGACATAGGCCTCCTCTAATGATCGTCACACTGAGCGGCTATGAGCCGCCTGCATTCACTGATTGCCCGCGACCTTCGCCAGATCATTGGTTCACCTAGTTCGGCGTCTATGCGCATTACGCTCTCCGGTATGAGGTCTCCACTCCAGCATTTTGGGACCCCAATGTCCATCGGTTCTACGAGTTGTGTATATAGCTTCTATAATCAAGCTTCAGTTATTATAAAATAAAAAATAATTTATATAAATAATAATAATAATCTATCTATATCTACATACTATTATAAAATTATTAAATTTTCAAAAATTAAAGATAATTAAAAATAAAGTATTCAGATCGACTAATTCAGGGCTTCTGAAACAGAATCCGTCGATGTTTGTTTGTTTGTTTGTTCGGGCTTCACGTCAAAACCAGTGGGTAGATTTTAATTAAACTATTACAGTCTTAAAGGTCCTATTCTATCTTAATTAATGCGGCATGTTTCAATAAAATCGGTCCAGTAGAATCGAATATACAGCTTGACCCCTGTTTTAGTAGCCGCCGCTTAGGTACGAGAGGTCAAGTAAAAATGGTTAATAGACTTATATAAATCTACTAGCTTTTGCCCGCGGTTCAATCCGCGTGCATATCGGTTTTCTACAACATGGGAAATCCTGACAAAATCATAAATTTATATAAAAGTCTATGCACCAATTTTACTTGACCTCTCGTACCTTAGCGGCGGCTACTAAAACTATCTGTATTTTCAATTCTATTGGACCGATTTTGATGAAACGCATGCTGCATTATTTAAGTCGGAATAGTACCTTAAGACTGTAATAGTTTAACCAAAATCTACCGCCTGGTTTTTGCATGATACCCGAAGAAACAAACAAACAAACATCGACTGATTCTGTTTTAGAAGCCCTGAATTAGTCGATCTGAATAGTTTGTTATTAATCCTCTTTAATTTTTGAAAATTTGACATTTAACAATTTTTTTTTTTTTTTATTAAGATTTTATGGCCTGGTAGCGAGATAACAATTTTATAATATAATAATATAGACAAGAAAATTTCGAGTATAAGTAGTTATTACGTTCCATTTCAAAATGTCAATTATTTTTATTACTTTAATTGATATTCAAAAAGTCTTTGTGTATAAAAACAATTTTATAAGACACATNATTAAGATTTTATGGCCTGGTAGCGAGATAACAATTTTATAATATAATAATATAGACAAGAAAATTTCGAGTATAAATAGTTATTACGTTCCATTTCAAAATATCAATTATTTTTATTACTTTAATTGATATTCAAAAAGTCTTTGTGTATAAAAACAATTTTATAAGACACATTTTAAACTAGTTTCAAGGTATTTCTCTTATATATTTAGATATGTGATTACATATTTCTGATTCTTACGGATAATATTATGAAATAAAAAAGAAATGCAAGGAGCAAACAAGATTTTATCGAAATTTCAATAAATTGACGTGATAATTGTAAGTACAAGATCATCTAATTTACAGAGTTAGTTTTCTTCTTTTATTATGACTTCCCTGTTAAAATTCTAGAAATAACTGAATAAATAACTGATAGTTACAAAACATCAATGGTAATAAGTAATGTCACTATTTTACTAATTAATGAGGGAAATATATATCGTTGCACGCTGGGGCGAAATGTGGGCTGCGGATAGCCACTCTGCTACATCTAACGATCGTAGCAGGTGGAAAGAAGTGGTCACTGCCTACCCTAATAGGAAAGAGGCGTGATTGTACGTATGTAGTATGTACTATAGTCTCTGCCTACCCTTATGGAATATCGGCGTGAGTGTATTAGGGAAATATTCATCATAATCGTCATCATCCCCAGTCCACAT
>WUAW01024602.1:2434-12442 GCA_017165845.1 Thaumetopoea pityocampa
CACAATGTGGACGACTTCAAGAAAAGAGTGAACAGGATTCTAGTAGGCTAGTGCGCTCTACCACCTAAGACTACATCGCCACTTACCATCAGGTGGGATTGTAGTCAAGTGCTAGCTTATTATAATTAAAAAAAAAATTAGAAAAAATGCAGAGATCTGCGAGTCTAAAACTTCAAACCGCTCTCCTGTAAAGTAGCCATTTTGTTGGTGTGACGTTGTTCTACGATATGCACTTAAAGGTTTTTTTTCTCTACAGTATAATTCCGACTCGCAGCCTGCTTGTTATGATTGGATAAATATAGGCTGCTATGGTATCCCGGATTTGACTGCGATTCCTATAACTTCCGGAATTCGGTAATACAGTATTACTACGGGGATAAAATAGAAAAAAGAACTGTAATTTCGTAATGACGGATGCTCATTATGCGAGACAATCCATGTTTGTTGCTGGTCGAGAAAAAAATGAGATATTTAGCACAGGAGTAATGGTATTGAGTGATGCTGTCAGCTTAATTCTCTTGTATGAAAATACATTACATTCAGCGAAGGATATGAACTCTCATATATTAGCATTGTCAGACCAGTTCTCCTATACGGCAGTGTGTGTTAGCCGACCTTGAGTAGACACATCCAGGAGTTCCGCGTCACGGAGATGAAGCTGAGGTGAATGAGTGGCGTCATACGTTCTAATCGCGTGCGTAACTTATAAGTTAAGATATATATATCCGAGGCAATTTCAGCGTACGTGACGCGGCAGATAAGCTCCAGGAGAGTCGTGTGAGATGGTTCGGTCGCGTAATGTGCATGCCGAGAGACTACATCAGTAGGAGATACCTCGACATGGAAGTCCTTGGGACACGATCTCGGGGCCGCCCTAAGAAGCGCTGGCTGGATATTGTGACCAAGGACATTGAAGCCAATGGACTTACGATTGAGGATGTCAAACATCGAGCAAAGTGGAAGAAACTTAGTATGAAGGAGGACCATGACAATGGATGGAAGCCGGGATTAATAACGCCAAGAAGACGAATAATGAGCTCTCATATATATTGAAACAAATATATTCTAGCTGAAAGAAAAAAATATTCTTTGAGTTAAGATGCTCATTGTTTTGTGTGAAGTCAAGTGAGCTTGACCATATAAAAACAGAGCTTCGTAACAGGTGGGCCTAAAAATGAATATAGGGAAGAACAAAATTATAGTAAATACTCTTGTTCCACTCCACCCATATAATAGTATATGTATACCTAGGACACGTCGTCCAGCTAGGTAAATCTTACTTTGAAAAAGAGGTCAGTTGCAGAATCCAACTCGGTTAGGCAGCATTTGGGAAACCGCGTAACATTTCATTAAAAATACTGCAATGCCTTAAGACTAAGGTATTCAATCAGTGCGCATTGCCAGCGATGTGCCTATGGATCGGAGACACTTATTTAAGTGTTGTTTAACTTGAAGAACAACTCAAATATCATCACTGATGCTTCTCATTGGCTACAGTTTCCACTAAGCGCCATTACTATTTATATGCTCAAGTTTAGTCTTCTCCACTTATAAGGTAATCTTGGTTTTATCCCGTGATCAAATCAAGGTCCCACGCGCAAACAAAACCGCACCTATTTCGAGAAATCATCAGGAAATCCTTTTTTGTTTTTCAATTTCGTTACCAAAATTAGAAACCAGAGGTATATACCGACAATGACACAGGCGGACACTGTAATTACCCCCCTCCCCGCAACCCTGAACCGAAATTACTGAGCCTCCCATTAACCCACCAACCCATGTAAAAAGTATGGTCAGTAAAAAAGTTATATCATCGCAGCCAATAGCAGGCTATAATGTAGTTACGAATAAAATTAGGCTTAATTTTGTCGTTGGTAAGGTTTGTTATGTATTAATAGTATGACAAGTCGATTTTAATAGTATGAAAAGAATGACAAATCGATTTTTAAGACTATGAATTTTTGTGTGTCTTTATACATAACTGGACGGTAGGTAAAATCAGCATGGATTTGAGATTTTTTTTTATATTTATTAATACTAAGGGACTTTTAATTGAGTTATATCAGCCTTGTATTACCTTAAAATTTTTCAAACTTTTTCAAATTTATTTAATAACATGAATAAAATACGCGTCTAATTAATTATAGTAATTATTTGTAAAGACTACTCTGACGTTTCATCACTAACAAAAATTTAATCAAAATTTTTGGGTTACCCCAGAATTATAACAGAATGTAAATTCGTCGTAGTTATAATAAAAATATCTCAAGTAAAAAAGTATAAATGTATCTAAGTAAGGTAATGGCAAAAAATTACAACGTATTCAATAATAATTAAATTACCAACAAGGTAATAATAATTCTGTAACTATATCTACAAAAACACTATTAAAATTGTATAATTATTATATTAGTTATCCTTTGGTAATTATAAAACTAGTACAACGATATACCAAGCCATGCGATAATACCAACATTAAAAAAGGTAATTTAAAAAATAAACAAATGTTGCTCCACTTGATTGGGAGCGATCTCGGACGCCATTTTTATTCTACCGGCAACCGATTGAATTGTACGTAATAAAGTTTTATTAATGTTAATTGACAGTAAGTTTTACGATTATGAAGCCAGGAAGAAATGAGTTGTTGTTATGGTATATAATATGCGATATAAGGCGTCTCCCGATTCTGTGTATTACATTAAAATGTTCCTTAATCAAAAAATATAATTAGCCGAGTTGTGTACCAAGTAATATAAAGTATACGAATTAATATAAAGTATTAAATATCAAGTGTATGCTGTAGGTAAGCAAGGTCCTTTATTTGTAAACGGAGACCTTATTTAACAACCTATAATCCACTAGCAGTAATTTGTCTTTCCATCAATAAATAAGCCATAAAAGCAACCAGCTTGATGCAATGCAGTACATATTGCCTTAACCACTAAATAATGCATCTGTCTTTGATGTATCCGAAGGTTCTCATATCGCCCTAGTTATGTATCTGCTTAAATATATAATCCCTAGATAAGTATATAATAAGTAGTTATCGAAGGCATAAGTTCAGTCAGGCATAGTGAGTTTATGAAAAATATAGTATTATATCTATAATATAATATAATACAAAATAATTTAGATAAATCACGTTTACACAGTTGTCTAAAATCAGAAGTACATACAATATCTAAAAATATGAACGTAAGATATATGTGGTATCGGTAAATACCCAGCTGGCATAGGAAAAATTAAAAAAAAAATCTTGCAGCTATGGTCAATATAATTCTTGGTTTTTATATTTTTTAAAAAAATAAACTCTTAATTAAATTCATTATTAGTAGTAAAGATAAAATAAACTTATTGTGTACGCAGACATAATAACAGCGTTACTCCATATCTTCCTACAGACGTGAGAACCTGCTAAGGAATATACCAAGATAATAGGCAGAAACGTTATCCAATTATTCAGTCAAAATCTACTGCGATTTCCAAAACGCCTGCCAAACGTGTAGATTATGACAAATCACTCCTTTATAAGGGGAAGGTGGAATTGGAGATGATATTGTTGATGATGAAGAAGAAGAAGAAGAAGAAGATGATGATGATGATGTTAATGATGTTGATTATGTTGATGATGATGATGTTAATTATGTTGATGAAAATGATGAAAGATCTAAATGTAAAAAGTTCTCTGAATATATGAAATTCGTTAGTGAAGCCTAGTTAGTTTTCGTTAGCCTATCTATGAAGAACGATGTCGAGACGTCCTATGAAGCGATGATTGGATGTCGTGGGCTAGGTCACTGAAGCTACTCGAGTTACCATTGAAGGTTTTGAAGATTAATTCGAGTAGACTGAGTAGAAAATTGAGTCCTGGCAGCAAAAGAAGGAATTCATAACACTAGGAAGAAAAATTGTAAATGAATAAATATATCTCAACATGTTGAATTGATTCTTTTTGCATGATACATACACTTACTCTGGTATCCCATAAGGGTAGGCAGAGATTACAGTTCACCACATATAATACTATACGATACTGAAACATCCCTGTCGCTTCAACCATATTCATACACTTACCGATTAAGGGTGTTGCGAACTTGAACTTATTTGTTGTATGATGTGTTGTTTAAAAAGCCGTTAAAAATAAAACTACACTAAAACAATAATAATAAACACAAATGAACATTAATACTTCGTGATCTCGCCACCTTCGTGTTTAATTGTCGCCTACTGCTAAATAAGTCCTAGCTGCTGCCAAATATGGTTCGCTAGTGGCGCAAGTCACGCCCGGGCGCGGGATCTGTCTCAGTGCGAAATATGGCGTCGTGCATTAGTGTTTTGTCGAAGATAAAATGAATTTAGATACTGAAAATTGGTTTAGATTACACTTTTAAGTGTAGACTTGAAGTTCAGATGACCGTGAGATGGCCGTATTGTCCAGGCACCAGCTGGTAGGCAAGTAAAATTTACTATTTCACATGCAGTAACATATAAGCTTATCGAAACTCATATACATTTTTCATGAAATATATCCATCGGTGCTTAGCTAGATTTGAAAGCATTTGGTGCTCAGATTCCATCATGACTTCTCGCTGCATTGATATTTACAAAAAAAAAACTAAGCATAGATCTGTATATTTGTGCAATTATAATAACTTGATCAATAAATTCATAAAGTTTATAACAAAACTGATAATATCAGTTACTCAAGTGTTCAGCCATCATGAATATTATAATCCTTTCAATTCACAAAAAGGACTAATACAAACATATAAGACGACTTACACATCTGCGACTTTATAGTTAATATGAAATTTATTAACGTCATTAATTAAAAAGTTACTTTAACCGTTTTAGTTAGATATCAGATGTAAATTAAAAACAATTATTACTATAAGTACTCAACAAAATTATAAAGTATAAGTTTATCATCATCCCAGTCCTAATTCGTCCCCACTATAGGGTCACGGACCTAACCTAATCAGGAGGGGGATTAAGCCGTCGTCAAAGATGCTGACCTAGTGCGGATTGGTGTACTAGTTACTTTAATATTATAGCCAAAATCCGTAACTTCATCATCTCCAGTCCATATTCATCTCTACAACAAAGGTATGAATCTTCCCTAATTAGCAGGAGGATTAGGCTGTAGTCTACCACACAGGCCTAGTGCGGGTTGGTTGACATCACTCACCCATATGGGTATGTCAATTTTCCTCACGAAGTTTTCTTTCTCTGTGGAGTACATTACCATCTACCATGTAGAGCATGTATGAGTTTGAAATGACCCAGTAAATTAGTACCAAAATTAAACTCACGACCTTTTGAACGCATGACCTGTTAAGACCATTATAAAACCAATGTGTCGCTTTCAATAATTTTCTTTTATTGATAATGATACATGCCCATCCTTGTAGCATACATACTTCCGTATCAAATTTCAAAACAAACAAACAGACAGACAAACGCAGTTTTGCTTTTCACATATTAGCGTGAATGTTACTTCACTCGATTCTCTAGATAACTTACGTTATATACAATTTTTTAACTACAAAAAGTCGTGCTTTTATTCCAATCTGTAACCAGCCTTATGGCTAAGTAGCCATCGCCCGGTACAATGGACCGGGCGCCGAATAAGGCTGTAATTGGAAATTCTAGGGAACGCACGCCATTACAGGAGGGTTACATGTGCCGGTTACTACTAATGCGACAACTAAACGCGCTGGGGCTATTTAGACCCCATTTGGATCCCATGTAGGGGTTACAGTTGGGATTTGCGGTTGAATATTCATCTTCGTTATAGATATTAAATTATATATTTTTTTTGGGAATAAAAATCATGGGCCCACTTGTTTTTATTTATTAAATCATAATCATCAGCCCGTAAAAGTTCACAGTTGGACATGAGCCTTCTCCTTAAAAAGGAGGGATTGTCATACTCTCCACGCTTGACAGGCATCTTAGAGATTGCGGTAATTTTGATTGAATAACAGGATAACGGTAGGAGACCGGGGTTCGATTCCCCGCCGGAGAGCCAGGCAAAAGGGCGTGAGTGTATGTATGTATGTAATAACAGGATAACGCTGCTACCCGTAATCCTGGCGCATCTCTTAGCTGGCGCTCACAGTATCCACTGGAAGAGATGGAACGAGACTATTATTAAGCCGGCGAAAACAAACACAGCGAAAAATTTACAAAACAAATTACTTTAAAGAAAAATATTTTAAACCTGCATACTGCTCCACCCCTTCCATTAGTTAAGGACCGATAACTTTAATGGATTTAAATTAAGCGAAACTGAACCTTAATGGTTACTGAATAAAATACATTACAACGGTAACGTTTTATTTGCTCGAACATGCTTCTGAATGAGCTTTGTTGACATTTTTCATATTATCTTATTGTAATATTTTTCTTTTTTTATTATTTATTGGTTTGTGGCAATGAGAATAGCGTTTTATATATTTGATTCGGACATTGTTCATATTGGCCCAGTATAGCATGAATATTATTAGGTAAAAAACTAGTTAAATTAAATATTTTATTACTCTGACTAATAATTCGTTTGTTGATTAAGTTTTATTGTAAAAATCAAGTATTGATGTGATAAAAATGATTATACTGTTATTTAATTAAAATCTACTGCGATTTCCAATATGCTTGCCGAGCGCAGAGGAACAAATCTCTACTTTTTAAGGCCAATGTTCGGGAGTGGACTTACTGGTTAATGATGATGATCAATATTATTGTAAAATAATTCTGTTGGCTTCCAAGTTAAATCCGCTGTCAATAGACGTTGCAATGTCGAGCGGGCGTAATTCACGCTAATTTTGTAGCCACATCTTTGGAAGCCATTAATTTTACACCAACCGAGCACCATGACCTGCAACGACCTTATTATTTGTCATGTTTATTAGTTTTTATTGTTCAATGACCTTGTGTAATATGGTAGGAACTAAAACAGTACTGATTGGATCTAAGCACACTCTGTGATTACTAGTACAATGGGGTAGTTGGTTTAGCGAGAGATGATTATGACCCATGATGACGTTGATGATTACGTCACCAGCTATAGGGTCGAAGTGTGGTAGGAGTGGCAGTATCGGGAAAAGGAAAATCTTCAGACCAGACGGGTGTTATGTCCGGCGGGGACTGCCACAGCCCCGACAGTTGATGTCGGGACATCGTATATACGCTAATTCGTTATCAAATTTCATGCGCGTGATTTAGACTTCTAATGTCATTAATTTAATCCTGCGCCATCTGTTGATGTACCATGTAGTGAAGTAAATCACGGTTGACTCAATTCTTCATATAAGTTTTATCAAAAACTTATGCTATACTAAAAATAGTGGGACTATATTATGAACCTAGTAACCTTAAACACACACTAACGCACGTCTTTATACAGAGTTGTCACGAACAGATAGCTAATTATAGACTTCTAGTGTTAAAGAAAACAGTAGGCTTAATCTTGTTCTAAAATTTGATTGTAGAACAAGCAACACATTACATTACATAAGTACAGCAAGCAATGACAATACAAGACTATCTCTTTACTAAGATTAATTCTTTTGCAAGGTCTGTAGGCAAGTTTAGATGATCGACGGGCAATTGACAACACTCCAGTCTCCAAAGGCTCCAAAACAACTACTAATTAACGCACCTTCCAAAACCATCGTTTTGATGGACGGCCTCGTGACATGACACAAGAGAAGTTTACCCGGGGTCTGATCACGAGAACTCGTCTCGTCCGGAGACTAACGAAGTTTCGTCTTTACCGCACTGAAACATCTAATTACTGCTCGAACTCATAAAGCGGCCTGTAAATACATTTTGTGGCTCGCAATTTAGTTGATATAAGGGATTATCCACACCAAACGGAATTCAAGGCGATTGCCGCTACATTTTTTATTTATACATACATACATACACTCACGCCGATATCCCATAAGGGTAGGCAGAGACCATAGTACATACTACATACATACAGTCACGCATACATACAGTCACGCCTCTTTCCCATTGGGGTAGGCAGTGGCTATCCGCACTCACGCCGATATTCCATAAAGGTCGGCAGACTATAGTACATACTACATACATACAGTCACGCCTCTTTCTCATTGGGGTAGGCAGAGACCACTTTTTTCCATCTGCTACGATCATTTAATGTAGCAAAGTGGCTATCCACAGCCCACATTTTTCCCCCGCGGGCAATGAGACGTGTCAGGTGGCGAACCACGACACCGCCATTTTATAAGGTTCAAAAGTATTAAAGTTCCTCATTGCATTCCCACGGCGTAATGGAGAGGAAAGGAAAAAGGAAGAGGTGGGAAAGGTGTATTAAGAAAGGAATATGGAATTTAAGTGAAGGACTATATTTATTTATTTACTTATTTATACACTTCATACATTATATATGTACCTAAATGCGGTCTTAATGCCGAGGGCACTCTCTACCAGTCAACCTGTGGGTACAGCAGCAAATATAATCAAAAGTAGACGAAAATACAATAAATATATAAAATACTAATATATACATAAAAATATACTAATGTATAATAAACATATTATATGCAATACTGTTTCGTGATTTCGTCTCCTTTACCTATGGTTGAATGACGCGGGCCGAGGCATGGAAACAAGCGATATCATCGTCATTGAGAATTTATAAGATCGAGCAAAATGGAATAGAATGTCATTCACTTTTCAATGCAGTTACAGACTGGTCCTAAAGAAAATAACTATTACGTAGACTTTAGAGAATATGAATTTACATCGTTGATACCCAAAATAGTTTAATATCGGACTCTAGGGCGTCGACAATGACTTCACTACAATTAGAAATTTTCAAAGTGAGTAAGAGTCAAAAACAACAGTCCTTCGACTCCAAATCACCAAAGGATTATCTCATTACGGATGTATCTGTTTCTCGAAGAAATAAGAATAAAATAAATCTCCGTTATTATCTTATTATATGCCAGTGTAGAATTTCCCTAAATATATAAACAGAAGTTATACGCATTAATTTGCACACGGCCCCATTGATATAGAAAGTATTAAAACGATACGAAAGGCAGTAAAATTAAGTAAATTCTTCGAATATTAATAAAACCGTCCGGTTGTTCCGTAATATCAAAGGATTGTACGACGCAGAGTTGATACCGATTGCTGGTCAGCGCTCTTTATAGCTCGCAAATGTTAAAAGGGCCAATATAATGAATATTAACATGCGATTTCATCATATATTTAACACTGAACTTATCTTGTATTTACAGTGAATTAGCAAATGTACACTTTATCTAAATTGTCTAAAGATTAAATTCCATTAGCGTGTGTAGTCAAGGAAACGAACTGATGATCTGCGCGATATGTTTCGAATAAATGCAACAACTTATTGCATATCTAAAAAAAATATACTCTCTTACTACTCTTATTACTATTCCTCGAGATCTTAACACCGACAGGGTAAGTCCTCAATAATCAAATTTAAAAAATAAGCTATAACTTACCTATACAAACATTGTACCTGAAGCAGTGTCAGCCTAGTAGTGTGACCATGCACAGCCAACTCTTAGATCTTATGTTCCAATCCAAGTCACGTGTCTCTGACTTTTCGAAACCATGTGCTTATTAATAATTAATTGTCACTCAGTTCGAAATAGAGAACAAAGGCATCGTGAGGAAACCTGCCTGAGAAATTTTCTTGATGGTGATTTTTTTTCTTGACGTGTGAAGTCTGCCAACCCGTTAATAATGACCAGCATGGCGGAGTATACCCTAACTCCTCCCATTCTGAGAGGAGACCCCTGCCTTGTACAGCTTGTACTGGAATAGTTGATGGGTTGAAGATAATTGTACCTATAGAATTTACCACAGGTCAGGGAGTACTTAGTCTTTTAGCCTGTCCGGCATATAGACTTAAGTATACGGGCAAGCGTACGTAAGACCACGTACTAGCAAGCGCAGTGTGGGACGGCCACCTACGAGATGGACCGACGACCTGGTGAAGAT
>WUAW01024624.1:4715-15513 GCA_017165845.1 Thaumetopoea pityocampa
GTTCTTAGATACGGATTAATACTGTGGGGGAATTCCACAAATGTGAATAGAGCATTTTTAAGCCAAAAAGTGTATTCGTGCGCTTTGTAACATAGGACCGTTAGACACGTGTAGATCATTATTTAAGAAACACAATTCTTAGAGTGGTTGGACTAAATGTGCTTGATATATGTATATTTGTTAAAAAGAAAAAGAACCATTTCATATGTGCTTTTGATAATTCAATCATAGACAAAAGGGATCCAAGCGGTTTGTTAGTGCCTGCATGAAGAGCTGCAATGTTTGGTAAAAGGTCTTACATGATGTCTATTAGAGAGTATGAGAGAACTACCGTTACAGCAGATGAGGGCAAGATTAAAAAATTGGTTAATAGAAAATTCATTTTATATTGTATAGGAAAGAACCGCTCTTTAACAGTATGAAGGGAAAGAAAGTACTGGAAGGGGACTCACTGGCAGTTGAAATTTCGTTCGCGTGCTGGGAGCCCCCAATCTTTTTAACAGGGTTGGATGCTGTCCATATCGGCTTGCTGCTGTATTCGATTGAACTTGAAAAAGCGTGACACGAACTTTATTTTTAAACTCAAGCTCTCTTGCGCGAGCTAACTGCCCCTTGGAGAGTTAACCGCTTACCATCAGATGGACTGTAAGCTTGCTGTGTTTTATTCCACCATGGTGGCAACCACGGTGGAATAAAACGACCAACTAGCACGTGTCGCTTTATGGATATCTTTTTTTTTTTGACGCGTATAACATCCTTTATTGCCGCCTCAGTGACTTGCGGGTCATGTCAGACTTCTGTTGAATAAAAACTCTGCGGTAGCTCTTCATTGTTACACAGGGTCTTTCGGATCCACGGTGGGTAGCCACTGATGTTCATCACTGCAACGCTGTTTTGAGCAATTCTCGGGTGAATTTTAGTTTAAGACTTGTTGCTCTTTCAGCTCATCGGCAACTTGAGGTCAATCCACGTCGAGACCTTAATAAATGTTCGTTGAATCCTAGGATATTCGATGTGTATGCTTCAGATCTCGTAACATATCATCATTATATCAGGCCACAGATGTCCACTGCTGCACATAGGCCTGCTCTAATGATCGCNGTCGAGACCTTAATAAATGTTCGTTGAATCCTAGGATATTCGATGTGTATGCTTCAGATCTCGTAACATATTATCATTATATCAGGCCACAGATGTCCACTGCTGCACATAGGCCTGCTCTAATGATCGTCACACTGAGCGGCTATGAGCTGCTTGCATTGTCCACGACCTTAACCAGGTCATCGGTCTACCTAGCCGAGGGTCTTCCAGCATTACGCTTTCTAGTTCTGGATCACCACTTCAGTTTTGCAATCCTTCGAGTCACATCGGCGACTCTAGTTCTCCTGTGGAGTTCCTCTCCTCTAGTTCTCGTAACATTAATAGGAATTAATTATGGGTTAGGTATATCATAGTCCCATCAAAAATGGTAACTTAATAATAACAAATAATGCTTACTATGACTTTATAACTATAGATACAGAAACGTCACACAAGAAGAAACCTTCGGACAAGGGTGACCGGCGCCGCGACACGCGGCGCACCCCGCCGGAGCTGTCCAACCGGGCGGAAATGTTGGCGCTCGCGCTCGGCGTCAACCCCAGACACGATCAGCTGAGGTGAGGATTGGTTCTGCCGACATTGGATTCATTTATTTATTTTACACTTCGCACATAAAATATGTAAAGGTGGACTTAATGCCATAGGCATTTCTACCTTAGGGTAGTGTAGAAATAAAATAGTTGGTGTATTTACAAATGAATAAAAAAATTGGGATGAAATGAGAGAACAAAACAGTTATTAATACACACATAGGAATACAATAAACTAATATATAATAATAAACTCTATGATAACCACGCACGAGTAAAAATATTGTCTATAAGCTGTTCCTCGTGGCTCCGCCTACGTAGACTTTTTATCAATTCTGAAACCTCTGGCGTGCGTATAATTCTCTAAAGTTTCAAATAAATCATATATGTCGTTTTTATATATTACATACCTTGCCCGTGGCTCCGCTCGCGTGAATCTCAATTTTCCGTTCACACACAATCACACATTTATATAAAATACCAAAGAACCACTCTTACTTGACCTTCCGTAGCTTAGTTGCGGCTACTAAAACAGGGGTCAAGCTGTATCTTCAATTCTAGTGGACCGATTCTGATATAACATACTGCATTATTTAAGTAGGAATAGTATCTTTTAGACTCTAATACTTTAACCAAAATCGACCCGCTGGTTTTTGCGTGAAGCCCGAACAAACAAATAAACAAACATCGACGGATTTGGTTTCAGAAGCCCTTAATTAATCGATCAGAGTAGTCTGTTTTTAAATATCTTTGATTTTTGAAAATTTGGCATTTAACATTTTTATAATAGTATAGATAGATATTACATATATACGTTCCTTCATCATCACCCACACTTGAAAGTCTACTGCTGAACATGGGCCTCTTTTTTTAAAAAAGAGGGATTTGCCATTATCTCCACGCGTCTTGGAGAATGCAGTAGATTTTGATTAAATAGCAGAATAACACTGCTGCCTTATCTGGTTCTCACAGCACCCACGGACGTTATTATTATACCGGCTCTACACGGTATCAATGTACAATCAATCAATCAACTTTATTTGTCAAACATTGGTGTTACAATATAAAGGTCTTAATATACAGTACGCTGTGTTTTACCAATGTGGTGTACAAATTTATTACATTTAATCATTGTTGACCAGGGACACATATGACTCCCGTGATATGCGCCGTCGTGAAGGTCTCTCCTCCACCGTTGGCTTGGGGGGTCCTAAGCTATCTTCGGCCGTCGCCAACGTTACCGATGGCCTCGCGAAGTCATCGAAGGACGACAAGGGCAAAGACAGCTACGATCCTTTCAGTCTGCTAAGGAGCACCTTTAATAGAGAGAAAGAGAAGGGGAAAGAAATCAAGTAAGAGTATTTTTATATCTTAAGAAGGAGATATTTACCATAATATCTTCATTGAGCTGACATCTTGGAGATTTTTTTTTAATATTTTGGACACTTTCACACACATTGATCTAGTCCCAAACTAGGATTCCCCGTGTCTTGGGTACTAGACAACGATATACATACTTATATAGATAAATACATAAATAGATAAATACATCCATGACTCGGAACAGGCATTTGTGCTCATCATGCATAAATGTTTGACCCTACCAGGATTCGAACCCGGGACTCATTGGCACAGAAAGCAGGGTCACTGCCCACTGCACCAATCAGTCGTCAGATCGCTGTAGATATTCCTTGAATCTCAAGAAAGTCCTGCTGCTCTATCCTATTGTGTACCGCTCTCATCCTCGCGGCATTTACGGAAAGAGATCATCATCATCAGCCCTGGGAGTCCATGGGTCTCTTCCAAAAGGAGGGTTTTGCCATAATCTTCACGCTTGGTAGACATCTTGGAGATTGTAGTTGGTTTTAATCGAATAACAGGATAACAGTGTTGTCCATTATCCTGGTATATCGCTTAGCTGGTTCTCACAACATCCAGAGGATGGATGCTCTTATTATGCCGGCTCAATACAGGAAATGATTATAGTAATTTTTTTTGACAGTGCTTGTTCTAGGTTTTGGATACAGCAGAATTAAGTTTGTAGCACATCAGAAGGTATGGCTTTGATCATAGCAACAAGGAGCATATATAAGAAAGCCATATTTGTGTCCAAAACTTATCATATCCTTCAGATATAATAAATATTACACCATTAATTTATTCGTTTCATCAAATTCATGTTTTATTTCGTGGCTACTGAAGCTCTTAGGTGAGAGATCCGATACATATAAAATCGTTCTGATATCGAAGTAGATACGTTGCTAGTCTGCAAGATTGGGTTATGCCATAAAAGATGAGATATGCTGAAACCTCACTTGACAGGGCATTTGTAGATCATTCAATGTGTAATTCATACTTCTTTATAACATTATCCTTTTAATTGGAGAGGTATGCCCACTTAAATTGTTTGAGGAATCATAATATGATATTAATTGTTACAGAAAAGATGATCGCCCTGACCGGCGCGAAAAGCATAAACGCGAGAAAGGTGATGATAAAAGAGATGAAAATAAAACTAAAGATAAAGGTGAAAAGAAAGAACGACACAGCCTAAATGATAAAGACAACAAGAACGACGATTCATACAAGAGTAAAGACAGAGATGACAAGGATTATAAACTTTCAGATAAAGGGGATGTTAAATCTGATAGGAGGGATAAGTCTGAGAAACGCGAAGTTAGATCAGATAAGAGGGATGATAGGCTTGACAAACGTGATGATAGATCGGAAAAAAAGGATAAGTATGAGAATCGCGATGACAGATCGGAAAAGAGGGATGATAAGTTAGAGAAACGGGATGATAGATCGGAAAAAAGGGATGATAAGTTAGAGAAACGAGATAATAGATCGGAAAAGAGGGATAATAAGTTAGAGAAACGGGGTGATAGATCGGAAAAGAGAGATGATAGGTCCGAGAGACAGGATGATAGACAGGATAGACGTCACAGGAGTAGAAGCAAAGAGAGATGGAGTGAGAAAAGTAGAGAGCGTGATAGGGCCAAGTCAAGAGATAATGGTGATAAAAATAAAGGGGGTTCACCTGCGCCGACTAAAGACAGGTAAATTTTATTCGGTTATTTTTATACGGATCTAGATAAATGCTAATAATTTGAATAAAAATATATTTTAATCGATAAATTATAGAATGAGGATATCGATTTGACCCATTTATGGTATTGTTGAAAAGCTGTATTAGTCATATCTCTATATAGGTATCTCTACAAATGTATTAAATATTAAAACATATATATAAATATGCACTTATAGGAGTCCCTATTATAAAAATATAAGCAATATACTGCTGATCACGGACAACCGTAATACTAGATATATAGTCTATATCAACGAGAGACGTGAAAAAAAATAACAAACAATCCAGAGTTGAATACAGGCTTATTTTTTGGGTAAAGTACCTTACAAAAATTCATTCAAACGCGAGTTCCGCTTTTGAAATTTAGAAAAAAAACCTTTTTGAAAATTCCTTACCTCAGTCGCATATATGTTATTACGCCAAAACAAATAAAATTTAGAAAGTAAATAGTATGGTCGCTGATAGAATATAATTAAAACTTTTCATAGTGTTTTTTATCGTTGGATACATGGGCATTTTCTAACGGTTAACCTTTAGATAGTGCTGAATTAACGTTAGGTACGTGACTTGGGATTACTAACGCATTTGGACCCTGAACATCCATACAAGGATATCTGAGGAGGAGTGCGGCATGCATGGGACGTGGCAGAGTGACCCGTTTTGCCGTGAACACCTAAGATCCTAAGATGTACACACACACATCAGTGAAATATATAAAGGAGTATTTGACGTACTTGGGAAATCCCGAAACAATCATGGATTTATATAAAACTAGCTTTTGCCCCCGGCTCCGCCCACGTGAATGTCGGTTTTCCGCTACATGGGAAATCCCGACACAATTATAGATTTATATAAAAATACTTAGAACCACTTTTACTTGACCTCTCGTACCTTACGCGGCTACTAAAACAGGGTTCAAGCTGTATCTTAAATTCTACTGGACCAATTTTGATGAAACATGCCGCAGTATTTAAGTCGGCATAGCACCTTTAAGACTGTAACAGTTTAACTAAAATTTATCCGCTGGTTTTTGCGTGAAGTCCGAACAGACAAACAAACAAACATCGACGAATTTGGTTTCAGAAGCCCTTAATTAGTCGATTTGAGTAGTTTGTTTTTAAATATCTTTGATTTTTGAAAATTGGACATTTAATAATTTTATAATAGTGTAGAAGCCTTAAAATCACTTTTACTTGAACTCTTGTACTTTAACGGCGACTATTAAAAGAGAAATCAAACTGTATCTTTAATTCTACTGGACCGATTTTGATGAAACATGCCGCAGTACTTAAGTTGGAATAAATTAAAAATTTAAGATTGTAACAATTTGACCAAAATCTAGCCGCTGGTTTAACACGAAATTAGAACAAACAAACAAACATTTGGTTTCAGGAGCCCTTAATTAGTCGATTTGTTATCTTTTAAATATCTTTGATTTACAAAATTTGACAGTTTTATAAGTACTAGCTTTGGCCCGTTCTAAGCTCAAGACTTCTAAGACAAGTTCTAAGCTAAGTATCATCAATTCTACTGGACCGATTTTGATGAAAAATGCCGCAGTATTTAAGTCGGAATAGTACCTTGAAGACTAACAGTATAACCAAAATCTACACTTTGATTTTTGCGTGAAGTCGGATCAAACAAATAAATAAACAATACATATATTTGTATACAAATATAGGTTAAAAATTAGACTAATACAATAAAAATAAAATATAATACAGAATACGTACACTCTGAATTTATTGATTGACATTACTGACATCGTTCTCGCAGATCATCATCCAAATCACGTGACAGGAAACAGTCCGCTTCCGAGACTGGGGAACTGCTTCCGCAGAAGACGTCACTAGAAGATCAGAAAAAGGTAATAGTCGTACTGTAAAATATACCATCTACCCTCACATGCTGTATATTTCAACAATTTTTAATCAGACGATGTAAATTTACACTTACTGCATTGCCACTTTGATGAAAAAAAATTATCACGCCAACATAAAGATTGACAAATCTGTTTGACTCCAAGTCAGTCACTTGAAATTACACTAATATTATATAAAGGGAGTTTGTAAGTTTCTTAGTTTATATGTCGAGCGGGTAATCATTAGAACTACTGATCCGATTCTAAAAATTCTTTCTCTGATAGGAAACTATGATCCATGGATGCTATAGCACCCACAGATGTTGTTTTTTTTTTAATAAAATTTGCGTTCAGTGCAATATCACGATTTTAGAAAAACCAAGCCGGTGAAAAAAGAGTCGCCTAGCTGCTTTGTCGGTTTACGCTGGCTAACGAGTTGGATTATTTAATAATTATTAAAGAATATTAAAAAGTTAATGTTATAATATTAACTTTTTAATATGTAAAAAACAGCTGTGAACTACATCCACCAATTTCACAAATATTCAAAACTTAGACAGACTACTGTGAAAATGTTCAATCATAAAATTAACGTGTGAGTGTGGCAACACTAGCCCCAATAGTTTACTTTAGAGCCCATGGATCATGGGCATCAAGGTGTGGGACTTTACATATTCTCGCAGGCGTTACAAACCCGGCACCTCTGTGCTGCTGCAAAAGCAGTGAGTGGGCCTGAAAATTTTTACTGAATCGAGCTCAAATCGAGCACGATACAGGAGAGAGGCAACGATGAGTTTTTATTAGAAAGCTCAAAGCCCTATAAGGTGGCATAGAAGCTCATTCTGGAAGTTTTCATTGAAATACAGTCTCACCCACCAATCTTCTCCACAAAGAACTGGGATTTTTTTTTGAGATTTTAGAGCAATATTTTAGAAACGATCCCACATATTTCAAAAAAAAGTAAATTTGTTAAAAAAGTTTTGGGGTTGTGTTTCAATAGGAGGAAGAAAGAAACGAAGCCCGCAAGGAGCTGATGGAGATTGTGCGCCTCATCAAGTCCAGACAGCGCGACAGGGAGAACAAGGCCGCCGGTAAGTTTACGTAAAGGCACTCGGGCCGCACGCTCGTTGTAAAATGTTTAACGAAAACACGGTGAGCAAATTCGCGTCATATTATTAATGTACTAGCTTTTGCCCGCGGCTTCACCCACCTGAATGTCGATTTTCCGCTACATAGGAAATCCAGAATGACTGCTAGATTTATATAAAACACCTAACCACTTTTACTTGAGCTCTCGTATCTCAACGGCAGCTACTATAACAGGGATCAAGCTGTACCTTCAGTTCTACTGGACTGATTTTGATGAAACATGCCGCAGTATTTAAGTCTGCATAGTACCTTTAAGACTGTAATAGTTTCACCAAAATCTATCCGCTGGTTTTTACAGATCTGAGTAGTTTGTCTTTGAATATTTTTGATTTTTGAAAATTTGCCGTTTAACAATTTCATAATAAAGATATTAAAAAAATAAACTATTCAGATCGACTAATTAAGGGTTTCTGAAACCAAATCCGTTGATGTTTGTTTGTTTAGGCTTCACGCTAAAACCAGCGGGTACATTTCGGTATATGCTAGATGCCGACTTAAATACTGCGGCATGTTTCATCAAAATCGGTCCCGTAGAATTGAAGATATAGCTTGATCCCTGTTTTAGTAGCCGCGATTAAGGTACGAGAGGTCAGTAAAAGTGGTTCTTAGGTTTTTTATACAATTATATGATTGTGTCGGGATTTCCTGTGTAGCGATAAACGGACATTCACGCAGGCAGAACCGCGGGCAAAGGCTAGTTATAAAATAAATATATACTTGTAGCTGAAAAAAGTTGTCCAATTATGCCGTTGTAACGCTGAAGAAATTATTAATATTGTGCGGCCGCCGTCGCAACATTATTCTAATGAAGTGTCAGAGGTGGCCTATTGTCCCTACTATAATATAGTATGTTTTACCCTTGAACAGATATATTATATCTGTTCATGGGGCCTCCTCTGTGAGTTTTCTTTAAATTACTCAAATTTTAACAGTACAATAAATCGGTCAGGGAGTACTTAAGTCTTTTAGCCTGTCCGGCAAATAGACTCAAGTACACGGGTAAGCGACCCCGGCCCCCCGAGCCACTACTGTCTCCTCCTACTCCTTCCGAGATATTAGTATCCTATATCCTATAGTCCTTTTCCCAAATTCCATACTATACACCTTTCCTACCTCAACCTCTTTCCTTTCCTTCCTTTTCGTGGGAACGCAATGAGGCATTTTAACGTTTTTGAATCTTAAAATGGCTGCGTCGTGGTTCGCCACCCGACACGTCTCGTTTCCCGCGGGGGCAAAAAGTGGGCTGTGGATAGCCACCTTGCTCATAGTAAGTGAAAAGAAGTGGTCTCTGCCTACCCCAATTCTTCGGTAATATAGTGGTCAGTATACCCGCCTGTAACGCGGGAGACCGGGGTTCGATTCCCCGCTGGAGAGCCAGGGAAAAGGGCGTGAGTGTATCTAATAAATAAATTGACTCTGATAATTTTTCATCATTTCATAGATTAGAATGTTTATTTGTGAAGAGTATGGTTTAAAAATATGTGTCGAATATTTGACATTTTTTATGTTCGTATGCGGCCGAAAATTGGATTTATTGTTAGATTAAAAAAATATTATAACAATATATTTTTTACTACGCCTCCATTGAAGCCGTCCAGTAAAGTATGACCTGCCCCCCCTAGCCAAGTTGACTTTTACAATCGTTAACGCTAATAATGTCACTGACTTATTGATTAAAAATGTCATTCCAATACATTTTCGTTTCTATTGGCGTTAACTATTGTAGAAAGTTGGCTGAGGCAGCTATCTCTTTCCTCGTGGAATGTTGCCTGTTTCTGTAATGAGAATAAATTTATGTTCGATTGTATAATATTGATATAATTTGTGTGCAGAAGAGAAGAAAAGGAGGCGTAATCTATCCTCCTCGGACTCTGAATACGATAAGGGTGGGCGACGGCGTCGATCCTCAGAGAGAGATCGCAAGAGACGCAGCATTTCCAGGTGACATACGCATTCATATTCAGTGCAATACAGGAAAATAATATACAGTATGGCTTTTGCTCGCGGCTTCGCCTGCGTGAATGTCGCTTTTCCACTACATACGAGATCCCGACACAATCATATATTTATATGAAAAGCCTGGAACCACTTTTACTTGACCTTTCGTACTTTAATGGCGGCTACTTAAACAGGGATCAAGCTGTATCTTCAATTCTACTGGGCCGATTTTGATGAAACATGCCGCAGTATTTAAATCGGAATAGCACCTTTAAGACCAACAGTTTGACGAGCATCTACCTGGTAAAAACCAGCGGAAAGATTTTGAACCAGTGAGTGGATTAGTACGCAAAAGCAAACAAACAAATAAACATCAACGGATTTGGTTTCAGAAGCTCTTAATTGACCGAGTACTTTTTTAATATCTTTGATTTAAAAAAATGATATATTTTTATTAAATTTAACAGTGTATATGTGTATTTATCTGTTTGTGTAGAATAAAAAATAAGTTGTAAGTTGTGTTGTCCGGCAGAGGGCGTCGCTCGAGCTCCGCGCAGCGAGGGCGCCGCTCGCGCAGCCCGCGCCGCGACGACCGCCGCGACAGGCGCCGCTCCTCGTCGTCGCGCTGAACCAACGCCGCGTTACACTCAGTACTTACGTTACAACAAGAAGTCATCGGAGCGAAACCCTCGACCTCAACCTAAATACAGTAAGAGCTCCTTACTCGCGGGGGATTTTTTCCGTAAATATGCCGCGTAAATATGGAGACCGTCAATAATCGGAATGGTTCCAAAATAAAATAAAAAAAATCAATTTAGTGAGATTTTTATAATATCTATTAATTATTATTGTCCGGTTTGGGAAAGGGTTTAAAGAATCTAGTATTTTTTTTCTTGTTTTGCAGCTTTTAAAAGGACTTTGAATTTACATTGAAATTTTTTCCTTGACATTGGTGCTGATTCCGTTGTAACAGAACTTAATTAAATTTAGTCCGTCCCTATGTTTACCTAATGTCAAACGCGAAAATAAGATAGCAAACATTTATAGCGAGAACCGATCTACGTTTCTGTCAAACGCTTCAAACAAAATATTACGTCTGCGTATCCAGTCCGTGTGTTCCGATATCGC
>WUAW01024635.1:7277-22811 GCA_017165845.1 Thaumetopoea pityocampa
TGGACCGGTCGCGCTGGAATTCGATCGGAGAGGCCTATGTTCAGCAGTGGACAACTACGGGCTAAAATGATGATGATGATGAAAATGGATGAAGCTCTCGTACCACAATGGCGGCTACTGAAACCATATATCAGTCTGTATCTTCAGTTATATTTGACCGGCTTTGATAAAACATGCTGCAATATTTAAGCTGGAATGGCACTTTTAGGCTTACAGCTGGTTTTTGTATGAAGCTCGAATAAACAAACAAACAGACGTGAATAAACAAAATATTTTTTCGGTTTTAAGAGCCGTTAGTCGGTCTGTGTTACCCTTTTGAAATATCTTTAATGTACCTACAGACAATGACGTTTTACAAGTTTATAATAGACTAGCTTTTGCCTGCAGCTTCGCCCGCGTGACTATCGGTTTTTCGCTACATGGGAAATCCCGAAATAATCATAGATTTGTGTAAAAAGCTGAAGAACTACTTTTACTTGAGCTCTCGTGCCTTTACGGTGGCTACTAAAACAGGGATTAAGCTGTATCTTCAATTGTACTTGACCGATTGTGATGAAACATGCCGTAGTATTTAAGTTGAAATAGTACCTTTAAGACTGTAATTGGTTGACCAAAATCCACCAGTTGGTTTTTGCGTGAAGCCCGAGCAAACAAACAAACAAAAATCGTCGGATTTGGTTTCAGAAGCCCTTAATTAGTCGATCTGAGTAGTTTCCTTTTAAATATCTTTGATTTTTGAAAACTTGACTTTTAACAATTTTATAATAGTATAGATAGATAAATAGATAAAGACTGTCTTGTTATTGATTTATAGAGCGCAATGATAGATGCAAATATATTTTGATTGATCGGCGTATGCTTAAAACAATGCTTGACTATCCGTTTGTATTACTTAAATACTCCATCAATCAAAGCGAACATCATTTAATAAAGATATTTCATTTTGTATGTTGAAATATGCATTCGCTCAAGTGATTGTTTTATTTGTATCTTAGTAGAAATAAAACAATCACTTATAACCAATATCACATATAATATTTTATTATTAAATCACACATATAATTATATTTGTATCAAGCAACCAGAATAATAAAATATATCACATATATATTTATTGTTTCAAAAAGGTCAAATTCGTAGCTCACTTTATCGACGAAAGTGTATGAATAGATGCATGAATGTAGAAGAGGTGAGACAGGTGTGTCAGGATCGTAGTATGTGGCGAACTGTGGTCTGTGCCTACCCTTATGGGATACCGGCGTGATGTGTACATGTATGTATGTCATATAATTGTAACTGATTTCTGTAAAGTATACTAATTTTACGGTGTGGCGACAGCGTAATAATAGCGTCACTCGATCTCGTCCCGTGGTACTGTAGGAGCCAGCTAAAGGATACACCAGGATAACGGGCAGTAGCATAATGCAGTCATTCAATAAAAAAATATTGCGATCCCCAAGAGGGCTGCCAAGCGTGGTGCTTATAGTAAATCCCTCCCTTTTAAGGAGGAGGCTCAAATACAGCAGTGGACGTCCAAGGGCTGATGATTATGTCGAATATGAAAATGACCTTAATAACATTTAATGAGTTTTGGTACATACTGTATGTATATATACACTCACGCCGATATCCCATAAGGGTAGGCAGAGTCCACAGTACATATCTACTACATACACACATACAGTCACGCCTCTTTCCCATTGGGGTAGGCAGAGACCACTTCCTTCCACCTGCTACGATCGTTTGATGTAGCAAAGCGGCTATCTGCAGCCCACATTTCGCCTCCGCCGGCAATGAGACGCGTCAGGTGGCGAAACATGACGCCGCCATTTTATAAGGTTCAAAAGTATTAAAGTTCCTCATTGCATTCCCACGGCGTAATGGAGAGGAAAGGAAAGAGGATGAGGTGGGAAAGGTGTATTGAGAAAGGAATATGGAATTTAGGTGAAGGACTATAAGGTACTACTATCTCGGAAGGAGTAGGAAGAGACAGTAAGTAGTAGCTCGGGGGGCCGTAGTCGCTTACCCGTGTACTTAAGTCTATTTGCCGGACAGGCAAAAAGACTAAGTACTCCCCGACCTGATGAGTTTTGGTTTTATTTGTATTATATATAATCAGATCAATGAAATATAATAAGATCGTAGTTACTACAATTATAGCCCAATTTTTTATCCAACTGTGCTAGAAGGAGGGTTATATTCTTCGAGTGTATGTATGTTTGTATATTTCTTTGGCACGCTCTGTAGCCTAATCGGTTTGATGGATTTCAGCTTGAGAGGTGTCGTTAGATTCGTTTTAACTGTGTGAGTGACACCGGGTATATCAAATTATATAACAATTAACATATATCAAATTATAACAAATCTTGTCAAACTCCTGCTGAGTATAAGGGCCTTCATCGACACATCGTATCCCCGAAATATTATGATGTCTAGAATGGTCAAAGACTGGAGTGGTCTTCTTGCGTTGGTATTTCCGTCCGATTTTAATGTAGGTGTCTTTAAGACGAGAGTGAATAGGTTTTTATTAAGCTAATACATTTTAATACCCTAAGTTACATCGCCACTTATCATCAGGTGGGATTGTAGTCAAGTAATGGCTTAAAAAAAGGTACGCTTGTTGGTAATAATACAATAATAATATAATATTGAGGTCACTTTTTTCACACACCTTGATCTAGCCCCAAATTAAGAGTCCCTATGTGTTGAACAACATACATACTTACATAGATAAATGTTAATACGTATATAGATATATGGCAGTGACATGTATCTATAATTTATAGATACGTATCTGGTATGTATTTACATGACTTCAATATTTCTAACATTCGTGCTTATCAAAGTTTGTCCTTACTGGAATTTGAACCGGGAACCAAATGGTCCAAAATGCCTAGTCCGTGCTCGTACTCGATCCTGTACATAAGGGAGTTGTATTAATATGTGTTGTGAACACAAGCATTTAATGAGAATGTTCTAGAAAATATATAACATTGCCTCATGTTAAAATCCCCCCAAGAGACACTAAGAAATTTGTTAATGGACACGTTCTTAAAAACTTACTCAGAAATTGAAATTAAATTACTTATTAGTCTCTATGCTAGATTGTAATCTTTTATTTTGAGACACTTTCATAAGTCCTTTAAATAATTAATAAAAACATGTTAAAATGAACTGAAACTAATAAACAGTCAATATAAGAATGTAGGTATTTGCGATTACAATTGCGTCTAACTGATTTTAAAATATTGTATCGCCTTTAACTATGCTCGTGTGGAATGTTTAACGGTAGTGCTATGTCCCAAGAATTGTATCCTTTTTTTTTTGGAAATAACGTAAAGTAGTCTTCTCACTTTATGGCTCTATTATTCTATAATTCTATATCGGTATAAAAGAAGTCGGGTCAATACAATACTCTGTAGAAGCGTAAAAATGGGCCCAAAAAAAAAATACATTTTTGCATTTCGCATATTCCGTAATTCGGTCGAGTAGCCGGCTAATTCGTTACGGTTGACAACCCACTGAACTGAGTTTTTGCCTTTAGTTTCTATCAAAATATTTGTGTTATACAGATAAACTGGCTAGAAGACTTTTTGCGTTTGATGTTTGTGTGATATTTGTACAGTCGTAGACGTAATAAAAAAGTTAGACTTTAGACTTTTTTTATTACGTTCTACCAGTTGCATGTTGTGCCCTCTCTCTGGCCCTGTCAGAACACCAGCGCTGCATGCATCTTAGCTTCAGCACCACCTGAAACGGGGACCAATTTCTGTCACACACAATGTCTTTTTCCTTTGTATATTTCTTACTTGTATATGTTTACTTGTGAGACAATTTTTTCTCTCTCTTTCTTCTTAATGTATTATACTTTTACACCAATGTACATAAGTATTCACAACTTATTATTGACAACTCATTTAAAAAGTTACAATGGCCGAGATAGCCCCGCCTCGGGCTAAATCGGCTATCATCGCTTCGGCGTTTGTGGGCAGACGTTGGCCGATATCGTGTGATCCCCATCCATCAATAGTGGTAACGACCTTTATGCAAAACACTGACGTAGCTGTCATCTTGTATTTTTATTGTGTTGTTCCAGGTGTGACAATCGTGGTTTTGGTCACCACAAGAGATTAACACATTCACTGCCGGGCGAAAAAGAGGTGCCTATGGAAATATAACCGGATCATATTTGACGAATTTACTAAGGTTTGGGAAAAGCTCATAAAAACCAAACTAAAAGAGATATTTACATAATTCAAAAAGCAATGTATGAATCCGCTTGTAACGAAATTATACCATTTATAAAATGTTATAAATTTGAGTAAATTAAAATCTACTAACACTACGACTAAAATATTTTTTCTTGTTAAATGTAATTGTTAGTAAATGTAATACGTGGGCGATACTTTTGCAACGATACCGCCCTACTCGGATCCGAGTGAGAGGCAGTGAATGTGTTAAAATAAGCATTTTGTGTCTCATCTTCGGGCATGAAGTCTGATACAAATCTAAATTGAGTGTTAATGTGTTAATGAACAATTTATGTATTATTATATAATAATATTTCCATGTGCTTTGGCGTGTTTTGAAACGCAATAAAATATTGAGTCCCGGCTATTGGCTCAATAACAGGAAGTCACTATCATGATTATACAAACCTAACGCCGTATTTTTTATTCGGGGAATAAGTTATGATAACAGTCTGTGATTCATTATCCCAGTCATCAATCAGCCCATGAAAGTCCACTTCTGGTCATGGGCCTTCTGTTATAAAAAGATATTGGCCATAATATCCACGTTTGACAGGCGTTTTGGAAATAACGGTGGATTTTGATTGAATAACAAGATAACGCTGTTGCCCATTATCCTGTTACATCCTTAGCTAGTTCTCACAACATCCATGGTAAGAAATGGAGTGACGCTGTTATTGTGCTGGCACCATACAGCTTTACATTATCCCAGTGGCCCTATAATACCTACGGTAACTAGTATCATTAAGCTTCTATTCCCGTAATTCTCAGTCATAAAACCTTTTCTGCTTAGTAAAACTAAGAAAATTCCAAAATATAAGTAGAGAGAGGGCAGTACTTACATAATTGACTAAAAATAGTGACTTCTCCAAGGAAGCAAATAAATGATTTTAATTATTAACTATTCATGATCATCGTCATAATATCTGCCCAGAGACGTCCACCGTTGAACATACGCCTCTTCTAATAACCGCCACACCAAGCGGCTATGAGCTACCTGCATCCACAGATTACTCGCTACCTTAATCCGAACATCGGTCCACCTAGACTTGGGTGAACCCACGCTACGTTTTTCGGTTCTAAAGTCGTCATTCCAACACAAAACAACAAGTTGAATTAATTTCCTATAGTTAATTTTTTATAGCACGATGGTGATATAAGGCCCCCCTGATGGAAAGTCGTTACCGCAGCCTGTGGACACCTGCAACATCAGGAGTATCACATGCACGTTGCCAACCTTTTAGAAAGAAATCTATTTACTCCCCTCTTGAAGAACCCAAATTTTCTTGTCCAATTGTAAATGACACACAAAACTTTTACAACTGTCATCCATTAATTGATTTTTATCAATAACATACATAATTGTAACTTTCGATAAGATCAGGTAATAGTAAACCTTTAGAAAAACCACTCAGGAAACGCGATAGTAAATGCTTGTAAAATCGGTGTAGTACTTTGATTAATACTAATCAGAAAATACTTTACATACACATATATACATACAATCACGTCTTTTTCCTTGGTTTTCACGTGATTAGCGGGGATACTGACCACTATACTAACGAATAATTGGGGTAAGCAGAGAACGCTTCCTTCCACTTGCCACAAGCATAGTGGATATCCGTAGTCCACTTTCCGCCTTCGCAGAAAATGAGACGTGTTAAGTGACAAACAATGACGCCGCCATTTTATAAGGCTTAAAAGTGTTAAAGTTCCTCATTGCGTTCCCACAAAAAGCAAGCGTAAAACAGGTCCACCCAAACAGAGCCCCGCATGCTTGGATAAGGCTAGACATCATTTTGAGCCTACAATAATGGATAATCCAAAAATGGATAAGGCTAGGCATCATCAGTCAAAAAGTTTTGAGGACCAGAGGTAGTGGGAATTGAGCTTACTGCTTTCATGGCAAACAGCTTGATAAAATGTTAAATTTCTGATATTTTTTCTAATTTTGACTGCTTGTCCTTTTTTAAGAAGTAAACTTATTTAAATAACAATATTATAATTATAATATAGTAATATAATAATTACGTAACCATGGTGAATCGACTGAAAAAAAATAGTTATGTTTTTCTAATTTTAATTCCTGAGGATCAAACTAAAATACACACACGCGCACGCATGCACTCACGCACGCATGCATACAGGCACGCACGCATGCATGCACGCACATACACAAATATTAAATAAAGTGTAGTATTAACAACTCTGCATACATCGCGTCCTAACTCTTTTATGATTTCATTTCATAATTTATACACGCTTCGGGATCATTATTTACTGTTTCGCCCGGGGACACGAGCCGGGTCAAGAGATGCCACCACAAAAAACCCATACACGACTGTTTAATGGACTCGCCTGTATGTATGGGAATATGGGCACGTAATTATTTACGTGCATTTATTTTTGACAACGAATAACAGTTAACTTTTTTATAGTAAATCACGAATAAATGAGTTTATTTTTTTATTATTATCTATGTAATAATAGGGGTTTGGATTGTCATCATCAACCCCATCATATCAATCCACCGACGTCCACTGCTGCACATAAGTCTCCTCCAATGATCGCTATACTGACCGACTAGGAGTCACCTGCATCTAACGATTACGCGCGACATTCATCGGGTCATCAGCTTACCTAGTCAGGGGTCTACCCGCATTACGCTTTTCAGTTTGGGATCGCCATTCCCGCAATTTAGGACCCCAGTGTTCATCGGTTCAAGTGCCACTTCCATTTTGCAATACTTTGAGCTACATCGGCGACATCTTAGATTATATTGTACTAGCTTCTGTTCGCGGCTCCGCCCGCGTAAATGTCGGTTTTTCTGCTACATCGAAAATCCCGACACAATCATACATGTATATAAAAAGTCTAAGAACCACTTTTAGTTGGCCTCTCGTACTAGTGGCGGCTACGAAAAGAGGGATCAAGCTGTATCTTTAATTCTACTGGACCGATTTTGATGAAACATGCCGCATAATTTAATTTAAAATAGTCCCCTTAAGACTGTAATAGTTCGACCAAAATCTACTTGCTGGTTTTGCGTGAATCCCGAACAAACAAATATCATTGGATTTGGTTTCATAAGACCTTAATTAGTCGATCTGAGTAATTTTTTTAAATATCTTTGTTTTATGAAAATTTGACATTCTATGAAAACTGACATTCATGCGGGCGGAATCGAGAACAAACGCTAGTCTATACCATTATATAATAAAATCGCTAAATGCCAAATTTTCGAAAATCAAAGATATTTAAAAACAAACTACTCGGTTCGACTAATTAAGGACTTCTGAAATTAAATCCGTCGAGGTTTGTTTCTTTGTTTCTTTGTTCGAGCTTCACAGCAGGTAGCTTTTGATCAAACTATACATTAAGTCATAATTATAGTCTTAACCATAGTTTTAACTATAGTCTTAACTATAGTCATAACTATAGTCTTAATTATATTTTTAAAGGTACTATTCCAACTTAAATACTGCGACATGTTTCATCAAAATCAGTTATGTATCACAGAATTGAACATACGGCTTGATCCCGGTTTTATTAACAAACAAAAATGGTTCTAGGGCTTTTTATATAAATCTATGATTGTTTCGGGATTTACCATGTAGCGGAAAACCGACATTCACGCGGGCGGAACCGCAGACAAAAGTTAGTATTCATATATATAGACAAAAGATTTCTGATTCTTATGTAGATATTGACTATTCCTAAGAACACACACACACTCACTCACATGCACGCACGCACACACACGCACTCACAAACACGCACGCGCAAACACATATACACACACACACACACGCGCGCACACACACAGGCACACACNNCACACACACACACACACACACACACACACACACACACACACACACATGCACGGACGCACGCACACACACAGACATATAATAAACGGAGATTATAGTATATAAATCCCTCCTTTTAAGGGGGAGGCGTCCAACAGTGGACTTCCACGAACTGATGACGATGACGCACTCTAAAACTACTTTTGTAACCTTAATATCGCTTTTGCAACTTCGAAGGGTTATACGTCATTGTATAATAAGAAATATGTATCATTCATTTCAATTGAACTGCGAAAAGGCGCGAAATTAAATCGTTTCGAATGTTGCATTTAAAAAAAATATCGAAATTCGTTTCGCATTCCTTAAAATTTCAAAAAGGGAACATAAATATTTCGTATGAAGAATGAAGACGCGCGCCGCACTTCGTTCATTAATGCTCATTTGGCGCGATATTTACCGACCAATTACCGGCTCGCGCATATTCGCATATACGAGTAGGTGCAAGCGCACTTGATTCATTGCGTTTTAGTGTTCGCGTCGTTAGCGTCAAAATGGCCGCATATTTCAGGGGCAAATATTGGTGCTGATTCTGTTTTATAAGAACTTAAATAAAATTTGGACCCTCCCTATCTTTTTCTATTATCAAACGCCAAAACGAGACAGCAAACATTTATAGCGAGTACCGACCTATGTTTCTGTCAAAAGGTTAAAAGAAAACGTTCTTATTTTCCGACAAAAATAAAATGTTCGATCAAAATTCTTGATATTTTCAACATTACATCTAATTCTTTATTTGAATTTGATACATAGTTATTAAAAGTTGAACATGACAGTTATTAATTTTAATATGAAATTTAAATAATAAAAAAAAACATTAAATATTAATAATATACTATAATAATATTCTGCACACTTTCACACACATTGATCTAGTCCTAAACTAGGATTCCCTATAACGTGCGTACTAGACAACGATATACATACCTATATAAATATTAAAAAATATATAAAAAATAGATAAATAAAATAGATAAAAATACGTCCATAAATCGGATACAAATATTTGTATTCTTCACACAACGTTTGTCACTACCAGAATTTGAACCCGGGACTCATTGGCACAGAAGGTAGGGTCACTACCATTATGCTAATCAGTCGTCATATTTCTAAATAAATTGACTCGACAGTATTATATGCAACTTGACATACAATTTTCGACGATTTTCTATGCGGCGTGAGAGTGCCGTTGAAATTGTGTTTACAGGGTCAATCGGTACTCCGTAGGAGTACCTGTGGAGTCACCCTGACTTATCGATTGAGGAATAGCGTGATAAGGAATCGGTGTAAGTTGAAGTATGATGTGGTGACAAGGATCGAGAAAGGAACGCTGCAATAGTTTGGTCGTTTGATAAATGACATTCGAATGATCAAACGAATATATTGAGCAAATGTGAGTGGAAATGTTGGAAGAAAGCGCCCAGAACTTAGCTATCTTGTTCAAATCAAGAACTTATTTCAAAATGGTCAAGTTCGTGGCGCCCTTAATTGGCGAAAGTAATGAGGCGAGAGAGGTGTGTCATGATTCTAGTATGTGGTGAACTGTGGTCTCTGCCTACCCTTATGGGATGCCAATGTGAGTGTATGTATGTATGTATTCCTTAGGGCGTTACCTGAAATATAAAATTAGCCCAAGTAAGCTGAATTATGGTACTATTGTAGTTATAGTTTTAAAACCGATCAAAAGATGTCGCTACTGGTATTAAACACACATGTAAATATTGTTACAAGATAAAATTATGACTCAATCCGTTTATGATGATTTTGATGATTATCCAAGGGTGATAACATTATAAAATTTATACTTCAATGTGCAACGCCAAATATGGGAGAAGAAAATTTTAAAAATTAGGGATTTTTTTAGACATCATCATCCCCAGTTCATATTCGTCCTCATTAAAGGAGCACAGACTTCCCCTAATCAGAAGGGGAATTAAGCCATAGTCTACTATGCTAGCCTAGTGCGGGTTGGTAGTCTTCACACATCCACGCGGGCATGCAGGTTTCCTCACATAGTTTTCCTTCTCCGTTGATTACACTGGTGTCGAAATTGTAGACGGACTATGAATTAGATAAAACTCAGTGGTACGAAATCAGGATCGAATCCATGATCTTGGGATTGTAAGTCGGGACTGAAACCACTATACTACCATTTTAAAAAACCTAAACATGGATAACGTTTAGGTTAAACTTAGGCATAAACATACTTGTAACGTTGAAACGATAATTGCTTCACGTTGGGAACTCAGGTTCGTGACCTGAAGCTGCGGAGCCCGAACCTTGTACCCTGTAATCAATCTCCACTATTCTAGGGCTGTGCTCTTCTTTCCTCCTACTGATTTTGACGCTGCAGCGAAGGTTGCGAGCCTTAGTTCTGCAGCACGGCGCGTATGTGTTCCTGACCATCTGAAGCGCCTGATTCCGTATTCTCGGCTGCTGCGGCGTCCCGGTTGCGTTTCTCAGGGGCATACAAGGGGGTATAATGACGGGCATATAAGAATCCACGCTCGATGTTATTTAATAATAACCACTTATTCATCAAGTAACACAGAGTCATATAAATCATAATTTCATACTTAGCAACAATGGTGACCTACTTCACTACATAGTATCACACATCTTCAACAGATGGCGCTATATTAAATTGACGACATTAGAAATCTGAATCACGCGCATACAGTTTGATAGCGACTTAGCGTATATACAACGTTTCGACTTCAACCGTCGAGTGGTAGTGGTAGGCTCCGCCAGACAATACCCGTCAGGTCGGAAGATCTTCCCTTTTCCAATACTGCTATATTTCGATCCATAACTGATGACGTCTTTATCAACGTCTTCGCGGGTCATATTCATCTCGCTATAGTAACAATCACATTATTAAAAATTACATTAGTCATAAAAAATTGAAAATAATAAGCAAATTAAAGAAAAATGTCAATTGATGGAATAATTATATTGTCAAAATAGCAGACATATAATAGTTCCTCCTCTTAATTAACTGATTAGCTCCTATTGTGTGCAGTGTGCAATATATAGGCCAAAACAATGATTTAGTTGTTGTTGTCTATTGTAAATTATAAATTTCTTATTATAAAATTGTTGAATGTCAAATTTCAAAGATATTTAAAAGCACTTCTGTTTTTTTCAAAGATATTTAAAACTCAAATCGACTAATTAAGGGCTTCTGAAACCAAATCCATCGATGTTTTTCATATGTTTGTTTGTTTGTTCGGGCTTCACCCAAAAACCAATCGGCAAATTTTGTTTAAACTATTACAGCCTTAAAGGTACTATTCCGAATTAAATACTGCGGCATGTTTCATTTAAATCGGTCCGGTAGAATTGAAGATACAGCTTGATTCCTGTTCTAGTCGCCGCCGTTAAGGTACGAGAGGTCAAGTAAAAGTTGTTCTAAAGTTTTTTATATAAATCTATGATTGTGTCGGGATTTCCCATATAGCGAAAAACCGACATTCAGGCGGGCGGAGCCGCGGGCAAAAGCTAAGTATTATTAAATATTTGCGTTGACTATAGGGGATATTATTTTCCTAATACCCCCCTACAATCCCCCCTACCACCGTCACAATACATAAACCAAGTATTTAAGCAACAACCCTTACAATGAAGTCACGGTTTTTATACCGTAATTTTGATGTAGATTAGCAGATGCTGCCGTCACAGCGGCTAGCTTTAGTAACGAGCGGAAGCAGGCTACATTTTACTCGCTGGTAACGCCCTCTTGTGATCTGATTAGATATTCTATTTAACATTCACTTTTTGGAAAAGCAACGACCAAAGGAACTTTTTTAATTCCACAAGCTTACCTTAGTACTTTAGAGACTTCTCTAACCGAAATCTACAGATTTGGTGGCATCAAAATATCATCGATAGAATTCTGTTGTCGATTATCGTCATCAGAAACACATAAGATTACGAATAATAAGACTGTAACTGCGTCAAATACGTATATTAAATATTTTTTTGAAAATTTTATTTGGGATATACCTACTTCTTTATCGACATAGAGTGAAATCTTTTATTTTTTAAATTTTTGGCTATCTGTCCCCTTGTAATAAGATCACAGGAAAATTTCTAGACGCATTATGATGGGTTTTTCGTTAATTTATCCTGTTATCTATCTGTACTGTATATAATTGTAAAAAGTCAAATTTTCAAAAAACAAAGATATTTAAAAACAAACTACTCAGCTCGATTAATTAAGGGTTTCTGAAACCAAATCCGTCGATGTATGTTTGTTTGTTCGGGTTTCACACAAAACCAGAGAGTAGATTTTGATTAAATAGTTACAGTCTTAAATGTGCTATTCTGACTTAAATACGGCATGTTTCATCAAAATTGGTCTACTCAGAATTAAAGATACAGCTTGATCCTTGTTTTAGTAGCAGCCGTTAAGGTACGAGAGGTCAAGTAAAAGTGGTTTCCAGGCTTTTTAAATAAATCCATAATTTTGTCGGGATTTCCCACGTAGCGGGAAACCGACATTCACGCGAGCGGAGCCCTGGGCAAAAGCTATAAACAGGAATGTGAGTTTGTTTGTTTACGATTTCACATCTTAACTATTCAACCGATCATCATGAAACTGTAAAATATTGTCAGGAGTACAGAGAAGAACAATGTACCTTTTATACCGAAAAACTGTTCTTGTGGGATAGAAAAAATATATTTTCAACGGTATATGATATATATTTAAGAACATCCACGCGAGCGAAGTCGCGGGTAAAAGCTAGAATTATAATAGAACTTTAACTGCGTCAAATTTGTACATTATTTTTTTTTTTATTTCAAACACAACTTACTTTTTAATTTCATCTAACTTGCTTACTACCTATGTTAAACAAATAATAAATAAATAAATAAATTGCGATATACTTCTTTATCTACATAGTGAAAGATATAAGTTTTCTTATTTGAATTTTCGTCTATCTGTATGCTTGTCCTTTTGAAATATTATCACGCAGAATCTATTGCCCGGGTGTCGATGGGGTTTACACTCATTTATTTCAAATAGTCTGGAATGGGATTTAGACTATATTTTAATGCAGTTGGTAAAAGAGAGAGAAATTATGATATTGCCAAGTATTTTTGATTTTTATCCGAGGTTCCCCAGGAAGGTTTCAGAGTTCTTTTGCACAATCACTTGGACGATACCATCTCTTTTGCATAATCACTTGGACAATATCATTTCTTTTGCACAATCACTTTGACGATATCATCTCTTTTGCACAATCACTTGGACGATATCATCTCTTTTGCACGATCACTTGGACGATATTATCTCCTTTGCACAATCACTTGGACGATATCATTTCTTTTACACAATCACTTGCAAGATACAATCTTTTTTGCACAATCACTTGGACGATATCATCTCTTTTTGATAATCTACTAGAAGCTAAAAAACTTAGCAATTTGTCTTTCATCTTAATATTTTGTTCTTCCAGAAGCCAATTAGGTATTATATAGGATATTTCCTATCGCTATTTATGGAAACGACTGACGTTATTTTTATATTTCTTTGCTAATTAGCAAAAAAATATAAAAAGAAGATATAAAGAAATATAAATATAATTTTATTTTTGAGAAACTTACAATTGTAAGTTTCTCAAAAATAAACACTCGTACATGAGTGAATTAGTAATTATGGAACAATTATATGAAATACATTCTGTATATCTCTCGAATGGGAATCTATTTGATTAAATAAAGAAATCATTCACTCACATGTTAAGTCGCGTAATAACATATTACCATTTGGATTATATGTCTCGGATTTGCCATGGGAACGACGCCCGGGTCCCGAACACATCGACCTCCGTTTAAATTACAAGTCGGCTTTTGTACGTGGTGTAGGAGGACACTGCATTTTAGATAAAAACGCAGGACAGGGAGAGCTTTAAGTATATATATATATATATATATATATATATATATATATATACACTTTTTTACCTCTGCATCACCCTAAGGTAGACTGGTAAAAAACATCTAAGGCATTGAGTCCGCCTTTAAATATCTTACATTATTTATTTATTTACAAAATAAATACACAAATTAATAATGTATTATTGTGCTACTTTAAAGTTTTTTTTTTTCATTTTGGAGTCAAAGCATTAATAAAACAAAAGAGAAATCTACCTATATGGAATAAAAATTAATTACATGTCTATATGGTAACAAGAATGAAAATTATAATTATAATAATATATCCATAAATTCTGATCAATACCGTACAGTGGCGGTGTAGTCGTTCTATTGAAAGTGGAAAAAATCTACCTGTCGAAATAAACATAATGGTGACCCTACTCGGGGATTGACAGCAATTTCCATTTCGTACGACCATGAGACCCGTGGTTGTGACACGTACCGTGAAAGGTCACTTCGGAATATCTAATTTAGTAATTACTTAACTGCGTTCCGAATTACTTGGTGTTAATAGACTTAAAAGGTAATTTGTCTTCATTATTATCCTTAATTCATATTCATCCCCACTACAGGGGCAAAAGTCTTTCCTAATCGGGAAAAGGATTGGGCCGTAGTCTACTACGCTGGCCTAGTGCGGGTTGTTAGAATTCACACACCCATGCAGACATGTAGGTTTCCTCACAAGGTTTTCCTTCTTCATTGAGTACACCAATGTGCCCACAATGTAGACCAGAGGTTCTCAAACTTTTTTGTCTTGCAGACCAGACCACTTGAATTGTTTTGCACTTTTGGATAGACCCCAAAGCGTAGTTAATATAACATTGTTGTAAATTAATTAACTTGAAATGGGTTTTTAACAGTTGGCGTGGACTCCTTGCAGGTCTTCGTCGACCCTTAGAGGTCGATATACAACAGCGGTCGCCAAATTTTTGACCTCAGAGACCTGTAAATTCATAATTTAAATCCCGCGGACCACTAATAGCATTTTTAAGTGTTAAATATATCAGTATAAGGACATTTAAAATGCTTGAGTAGGTCCCTACTATTTCTCTATGATCCATTTTTTCACGTATACTTATGAGTTGAATTATGTTTCACTAGCTTTGGTCCGCGGCTCAGCCCGCGTGAATGTCGGTTTTTTGCAACATAGAAAATCCCGACACAATCATAGATTTATATAAAGACGTATAAAAACCTTAAATTTTTATATGAACCACTTTTACTTGACCTCTCTCTCGTATCTTAGCGGTGGCTGCTAAAACAGGAATCAAAGTATATTTTCAATTTTACTGGATGGATTTTGATGGAACATGCCGCATTATTTAAGTTAGAATAGNTTTTTATATGAACCACTTTTACTTGACCTCTCTCTCGTATCTTAGCGGTGGCTGCTAAAACAGGAATCAAAATATATTTTCAATTTTACTGGATGGATTTTGATGGAACATGCCGCATTATTTAAGTTAGAATAA
>WUAW01024652.1:1757-20069 GCA_017165845.1 Thaumetopoea pityocampa
AATGCGGGAGACCGGGGTTCGATTCTCCGCCGGAGAGCCAGGGAAAAGGGCGTGAGTGTATGTATGTATGTGCTATTTTAGCCTATATCATTTATGATAGAACAATTAGGGCTCAAGAAAGTCCACTTCCCGTTTGGTGTTTTAGGTAAGAAGTTCTTCAAATAAACGTACAAGGAGTACGTTTATTTGAACATTATACTATAAAGTCTACCAGCTACTGTCTCCAATATTCACAGTACCCGATAAGAATATTCCCCACTCTAAGCTCATCGTCACTTCATTTTATCAGATTTGCATTAAATCTCATAAAAACAACAAGAACGTCTCTATTCTTTTTCTTATATTTTAATGCATCTCTTTTTTGTTATCATATGTAATAAAAAGAGAAAATATTTGAGCTAAAAATTTAATTTAGTAAATAAAATTTATTTCATCATCATCAGACCGTGGGAATCCACAGTTAGACATCAAGACATGGGCCTTATTCCTAAAAGGTGGGATTTGCCGTAAGTGATGAAAAAATGTATTTATGAGAAAATAATTTACTAATTATTGCCAAAACTGAAATTGAACAAAGCCATGAAATTAATTATTTAAGAAGCCAAAGATATCCCATAACTACCTATAATTTAACAAAAAATTAGTTTTTTGACATACTGCGGACCATAATATAGGTATAATAAATCATTCTTGCTACTCGGATGATCGCTGGAATTAACTGGTTGACTCTAAAGAAAATAGTTTTTGGTAATATCACTATTACGTATTCAGTCAGAAATCATACTAATGGATCGTTCTTTAAGCTGGAACCCACAAATGGAAGCTATCAGTCGTAAAATGTTTGCCTCGGCAGCCTCTTTAAAAAGGCTTCGTAATTTTTTGGCCATTGATACTAAGGTTGCGTTTGTTCAAGCACTTTTGCTCCCGATCTTGGATTATACTGACGTCAGCTATCTCAATTTGATGCAGGATCAATTGAATAAACTTGAACGCTTACAGAATTTCTGTATACGATTCATATTTGGCTTGCGTAAATATGATCATGTTTCCCACTTTGTGCTAAACTCAAATGGTTATCTATAGGGTTTACGCGAAATACTCATATTCTTTCTCTAGTTTATACTATACTGTATAACCCTTCCGCTCCGCTTTATCTGGAAGAACGTTTTAATTATTTGCATAGTTGGCACTCCCGCCATCTTAGGTCGACGGAAAATGTTGTTCGTTCACCAGTAACTTTTATGATCGGTCTTTTACTGTTCAAGCCGTTCGCTTATGGAACGAATTACTGGCGCCAATACGACTTGCTCCATCGCTGCCAGTATTTAAATATAAAGTGAAACAATTTTATTTAGATAAACTGCTTTGCATTCGCTTTTAGCGATAGGCCACCCATTCTAACACTTTTCGTGTTTGATTTTTTCTTCTGTTATTAATTTTTTATGGTGTGTCAATAAAGAGGTATCTATCTATAATAAAGTACATCGCCTAGTTGTAAAAGATAAAAAATATTTTACGTACAGTGCCATCTAGCTTTTTTAGCAGTAAATTGAAAGAAAGATGCCAAACTTGTAGCGTACATACTCTAACTAGGCCACGACATTTTAAAGACGCAGATCATTAAATTCTTTCATAACCTTATAATAGATGGCGTTTTAACTTAGTAGTTTTAGTTTATAAACATACAAGGTACAAACAAACCGAGAAATAGTTTACTCTGAGATTATAAAAAATAATAGTAAGCAAAATCTGCAGAAATGTTTTATTTTTACAGTTACCATAATTATATGTCCACTTAGTCTTAGTCTTGTGAGTTTATAATAAAATAAACAAAGCTGCTTTGCTTGTTTACTTTCATTGTTTATGCCTATTTAGTATTTAATTTCAAGTCAAGATGTATTTTTATTAACGAGGTGTTTTGTTGATTAATGCCAAATCGATATAGTAATGCCACAGTATATTTTGATCGGTGGACGATTAAACGTCCTTAGTAGATATGCCAAAGGTCGCATCCCATCAGTAATCGTTAATGAAAACCAATCGATCACAGTGATCAAAATCGCATATCCAGGCGCGCGGCGACCGCGCGAGTTATTCCCAGAGCGTGTCTCGGCGAGCGCGGGCGCGGCGCGGGGCGGGGCGCGCGGCACCGCGATCAGTGTGTCGGCGCGCGCCGCCGCCGCCATGGGCAACCACCATTCAGGCTCACACAACGCCCACAAGCCCATCAAGAACGTACGCTGGAAAACCGCAGGTAATCCAAACGCCCCATATTAACCCTACCAAAGGTGTGTCCGTCATCTAATGCACAATCTAACAAAGCCCCTGCCAATATTTCTATTTTTAAAAAGAGTTCGCGCTGCGTTTTCTAAAGCGTGGCACAACAAAACAAACCGTAAGACCGTCCGCGTTCATGTAACGATTATCACGCATCTAATTTTGAAAGGAGTTTTATGCCAAACGGCTTATACCGGCAGTACTGGCGTTACCACACAAAGGTTAACGGCCGACTCGACATATTAATAATCCAAATAACGTGTGAATAACTATTGTAATACTGTATTTCAGGACGGCCCGGCGCACCGGGTAAGCCAGATATTATTCCGATCGTGTCGGATGACGAGCCGAACGCGATCACGCTGCGCTGGGCGCCAGCGGTGCACGATGGCGGTGCGCCGCTACTTGGCTACCAAGTGGAGTGCAACCGCCTCGGCGCTCCCGAGTGGATCCGCACAGCGCCGCCGGTCGTACTGCGGCCGGAGCTGGTGCTCACCGGGCTCGACCCGCCGCATCGCTACCAGTTCCGGGTCGCGGCACTCAACGCCCTCGGCCCCTCAGAGTACAGCACGCTCTCCGACGTGCTCAACGTGGGTACCGAGCGCGCCTCCCACCAGCCCCCGGCCTTTCTTCAACATTTAGAAGACATCACAGCACTTGAAAATGATGAGACAGAATTCCGCGTCACATTTACTGGTGTTCCCACACCAACGATAGCGTGGTTTAAGGATGATTACGAAATATTCAGCAGTAGGAGAACAGCGATTACGAGCACAGATTCCACCAGCGTTCTCGTGTTTCATCAAACGTTGTCGAGCGACGAGGGTGAAATCAAATGCACAGCGACAAATCGCGGCGGGCACGTAGTCACAAGAGCCCGTTTATCACTGGAAGCCGCGCCGAAGTTACGCTACCCGCGGCAGTACGAGGACGGCCTGCTATACGAGATAAACGAAACAGTATTCCTGAAAACGACGATTGTCGGGAAACCGACTCCGATTGTAGAATGGCGTCACGATGGTCAACCAATAGTGGTTGGAGATCGGGTCGAGATTTCGAATACGTCAAAATATTCTATACTGAAGATACATTCAGCGCGCAGAAGCGACCGAGGAGAGTACCAGATACACGCACGAAACAGGATCGGCGAGGACACTGCCGCATTCCTGGTGACCATAACGGCACCCCCGGACCCACCACGGCGTGTCTTAGTGACTCGGCAAGTGGACAAATCTGTCACCCTGGACTGGGAACCACCGGAGGACGACGGAGGCTGTCGCATCGGTAACTACATCGTCGAATATTACCGCAGTGGCTGGAACGTCTGGCTTAAAGCGACCACGAGCCGCAAGACGAACGTAACGTTGTTCGATTTGATAGAGGGAAGCGAATACCGTTTTCGCGTAAAAGCGGAGAGCCCGTACGGTATGAGTGTGCCTAGCGTAGAATCGGCACCTGTGAGGATCCCGGGTCGGGCTGTTGACATGGAGTTCCTTGCAGTAGAATCAAAAATAATTAACGAAGTGTTAACAAGAGAGGGAAGCGCGGAGCGTATCTCACCGGCACCGCGTCGCAAACGTCATACCGCACCATCTTCTCCCCAGCCTCCACCTCGCGTGTCACACTTGTCGCCACATAGAGATCCCAGAGGACGAACCACTAGCAATGAATTCATGCTAGTGCTGTATCCGGAAAACCAGGCCGATAAAAAATTGGAAAAAGCCGGTAAGCATTGTTTTCTTCCCACAATATATATATATATATATATATATATATATATATATATATATATATATATATATTATTGATTTTACATTGACTATTTGAATGACCACCGCACGATCTATTTCTAAATGCACCTACCTCTCTCAGGTGATGAGAAAATTATAATTTGGAGTGAATTAATTGCTCCACGCAGCTGCGATCCTACGACATCCAAATACAATCTTCAATACACCGACCCAGTGTGGAGATTTTGATTTATACCCGCTTTTAGGTTGGGTGCTTATATCCAACCGTGAATTTCAACAGGCTGGTGGTCATTTGATAATCAATATTTTAGTGTACATTAGCTTTGTTATTATATATTTACTTAGTTGTAGTATAATCACTGCTATTATATAAACGGTCTTAAACACCTTAGTTTGCTTGGTAATAAGTATATAATTATGTCCAGAATTACCGGTATAAACTGACCCCGGTGCACGCCTGCTCAGAGACAAAAACAAAGTTACCTTAGTAATACTACGACTTATTTTCTTCACTGATAATTTAGTTACATCTGTAAGCAAAAGCGAAATCTATATCAAAATATTTTGACTAAAAATTTTTATATAAACCACTGATTCTTCAAACACTTTTAAGTAGATGTATTCATTGATATCGTGGTTATATGGAGATTCATTGATATATGGAGTATCGTGGGCACACATCTATTTCTCGTCTATTAATACACGCATGCCTTAGTTACGCGGTCTACAGCACGGTGTATATAACATAACGTTCTAAATAAACATAAAACTGTTGATACCAGGATCAGAGCTTCTGCGAAATTTACATAAAACACATTTGCGAAATCAAATCTATTTTCATTCTAAGCACGGTACCTACTACGTAGTTTTTAAAGATTTGATACCTGTTTGTTGTTATTATGTTCTCAATACAAAACACAATTGCGTTTCAAAACGACTGAACAAATAAGCCAGTGCGAATTCAATATTGATAGTTTAATGTTTATATAATTATAATAAGAAATTGCAGCAATAAGTATAATAGTAATACAATATAAACATTTTCCATTTCAGAGAAAAGACAATCCATTCAACTAGACCCCGATTCTCTGTTACCGCCTCCGATCTCATTCTCTGCGCCTGAGCTCAGTACACGTTGTATTATGCCATTCAAAGGTCTTCGTAATGCTGTTAGCTCCTCGCAACTACTCCACGAGATCGCTATGGCGCGCTTCCGCAAAGCCGTAGCAATGAAAGAAGAACAATCTAAAACTAAAGACGACAGACCTACTAATTACAACACTGACATTCCGTATAGTACTAGCAATGAACATAACAATGAAAATAATAAGCACAATATTCCAAAATTACATGAAAACGTACATCAAATAAAACAGGAGGTACCAGAATACATAATTAAATCAGACTCTAATAATTCTGAATCCATACAAAGCAAATGGCAACAAATATCGTTTGATGAAGACTATACAGCTAGTACTGTATCTGATGGTGATTATTCTGAAAACGGAAGCGTTGATGGAGACTTAGATAGACGCAGTCAATATTCTAACGAGGAAACTTATAATCCAAGGGGTAAAATAGCCCATCCCTTACCTTTCAATGAAGAATTAATTGAAGAAGAATTACGGGAACATGAAACTCTTAAGCCTCTACCGCTTCCAGATCCAAACTTTGTACTAAAACCTATATTAAAGCGAAGGGAAGCTGATATAGTTGAACCTCGGTCGGTTTCTGAGTCTACTCTTTTGAAATCCCAAGAGAAAACAAAGATAAAGGCTATCGTAAAAAAGGACGAAAAATTAAATTTGTTTAAGAAAATCACCAAAATGCCTATTCAAAAACCTTTCCCTTTTCCAAAGCTACTTCAGAAAAAGGATTTTGAAAAAGATCCAGACGACTCTTTATGTAATGAAAAACCTAAAACTACTAATAAAACAGAAAATATACAAGACAAAGTGAGTGAGGAAGGTAAAACCGTGATCGATTACTATGGTAACATTGTTAAAGAATATGGCAGTCAAAAAAGACCCACTACTCCCATTTACTTAAAAACTGAAGATTTAAAAGCAGTGGCTGAAAGACAGCAGTGTGATAAAAAAGAAGCCAATAATCACGTAAAAAGTATTATCAAACCTAAAAAACTCAAAACAAATAAAACCAGTGTTAAGGAATCGGTTGTTCAAACGGCTAATTCGATTAATAAGTCAAAACAAACCAGCTTTGAACATCCTGGGAAAGATATAAAGAATAAAATAAAGAATCTTAAAATAAAGGATGCACAAAATAAAATACCAAAGAAAATGGTACAGCAAGTACTTTTAAAGAAAACCGAACGAGCTACTATTATTATCCCGATAAATTACCAAGAACTTGAAGAGAAAGCAAAAATAAATGTCCGATCGGCTATAGACTATACAGTGGATGTTTGTTTACTTCTTCTGGCTTTCTGGGTATACTTTTTCAAGGATGAAAGGCTCGCTATTCCTTTCCTTATACTTATTATTTATCGTCAATTGCAAGAAACTCTTATAAAAAAAATTCCCGAATGGTACAAACGTCATTCTCCTAGCTGGCTTAATAAAAAAACTTCTTGACCTTTCCCAAAAGACATGTTGTGCATTATTCTATAAATGATATCTAAATAATTATGATATATTGTGAGTGAATGTGAATTTATTTGTTATTTTTATTTGTAATAACATAAACTTACACAGGTATATTGTCTATGTGTTAATGATTATATAAATCACTAAAAGCTGTCTAAATCCAGTAGGCGACGATAATTCAACTTTTTTGTAAAAAAAATTATAGCAATATTTATTTTTTACTAAATTAAATATGTTAGATTTACGATATGGTTTTATATCATTTCCAAAATATGTGCGTTACATATCTCAGTTCAGGATCCCACGCTCTGATTGCGTTCCGTATAAACCTGCACGAAAAGTTCAAGACCCAAAGACATGTTCTTATAGAGACAAAGGCCTTGTTTTAGGCATATACCACAATGAAAATGTGACCGGTGAGCAAACAATTCTCACAGCTAGCGGACAAAAATATAATGAACAATCACATGGAAAGTTGTGGAAGCAACTGAAACTCACTCCTCCACCCAAGCTTGGCGAGACAAGAGTTTTTTACGATTTAGATGAAGTGTATGCTTACGTCGCAGTTGTTGGCCTTGGAAATAAATACTTATCATTCAACACAATTGAGAAACTTGACGAGACAAAAGAAGCTATAAGAATTGCGGCAGGCATGGGGGCACGGGCACTACAGCCATTCCATCCTAAATCTATTTATATAGAATCATTTGGCAACGCAGAAGCGGCTGCTGAAGGTGCCAGTCTTGCTCTCTGGGAATTCAAAGAATATAGATCATCACCAGGACAATATACAAATCCAAAACCTAATTTGCATCTTTATGATGACTGTGATGAAGATGGATGGAAAATTGGAGAGCTGAAAGGGGAAGCTCAGAACCTTGCCCGATATTTACAAGAAATGCCAGCTAATTTATTAAACCCAACATCATTCGCTAAAATAGCTGTTGAGCTTTTATGTGAACTAGATATTAACGTAGAAATAAAAACTCAGGGGTGGGCGTGCAGCCACGGGATGGGCGGTTTCGTGGCTATAGGAAAATCTTCAGTACAACCACCTCTTTATGTGGAAATAAGCTATTATGGTGGTTGTGAACGGACTCGCCCTGTAGTTATGATAGGAAAAGGTGTCACATTTGATAGCGGCAGCTTGGATTTGAAACCACCAGCAGAGCTACGGTACATGAAAGGAGACATGGCAGGAGCAGCCTGCGTGCTAGCCATAACAAGAGCTGCGGCAAGGCTCAAACTACCCGTCAACATTCGAGGCATACTACCGCTATGCGAGTTGATGCCAAACGGAAAGAGTCCGAAATTCGGAGACATAGTTTTTAATGCAAACGACAAATCAATTCACATACGGCTGCCTTCCCGTGAAGGGCGACTGCTCATAGCAGACAGTTTAGTATATGCCCGAAATTATTGGCCAAAATTCATTATTGACATTGGAACAATGTCGAAGGAGCTGATACAATTCCTCGGCGGGGCAGCCTGCGCATGCTACACAAATTCAGATGATTTATACTGTCATCTTGAGACGGCGAGTAGTTACACAGGGGACCGTATATGGCGAATGCCGTTGTGGAAGTTCTACGAACAGCGCGTGTTGAACTGTGAGAGTGCAGACATTGCCAACACAGGACGCACATTTTTTGGTGATTCGCCTAATTGCGCCGCCTTTCTAAAACAATTTGTGTGTGACAGTCAATGGGTGCACTTGGACACGTATAACGTGGGCTACACGCTAGGCTGCGACTACCCATACCTACGACGTGGTATGACCGGACGCCCCACCAGAACAGTTATCGAGCTTTTGCATCAACTCTTGGCAAATTCCAAATTATAGTAGGAAATACATCCATAAAACATTGTTTTTGTGTAGTGATTTATGCGACATTTATGACCTTATTGTATTTTACAAATAATAAACAATTGATATATAAAACATTGTTTTATTTTCTTCAAAAGATATAAACAAATTTGAATTTATAAGTGATATTATTCACTTCAGAATTTAGACGGTATCACTTGACGATTTGCATTTAATGAATACATGATTTCGAGTGCAATCCATGAACTCCTTCACAATTTCTTGGCAATTAAGTGGCTGATAGATATTTGTCTCGTAACAGTTGATTAAAGCATTTTTGTGCCATTTACATACCAGTGAGGGTTGCTCAAGTTCTGTATGAAGCGAGTCCAATATACGATTGACTACAGTGGCGCACTCCGCTAGTGTGCTATAGTGGTACTTTAGCATCGCAGTAACTTCACGTAGGACAGGGTTATCAGGATACGCCATAACCGTTCTCTTACGCAATTCAGTGGAGACATAAACATTCTGATACTGCTCTTCATAGCGATTCCAGTTAAATATTACCAAAAGACATTTAATTTGACGATTAAATGAAGAAAACACAATCTGGTGACAGGAACATCAATAATCACCGTGGCTTCATATTAAGTTTTTAATAAAACAGTTTCTTTTTGTCGTGGTCATTTAATACACAAATTAATCAGGAACATTTATGGCACATGTTCAAAAAACCATTGTTATATTATATACTTATATATTAGAAACTTTTAAAACAAAATATATGTAAAATTTTCCATAATAAATAATTTGGTAATAATAAAAAATAGACTTGTTTCAGTTATAATTATCGAGTAGTACATAATATAAATTTTATTATAATTAACAATAGCAATTTTAATAAAAACTACAAATATTTTTTTAAAATAGCTACTGATACATTAACAAAATCTGCTTTTACTAAAAATATATTTATTTAATTAATTTTGAAGAAAAATGGCACCTAAAAACATCAAAATACATTAATGTAAAAAAACATTAAACCAATTATAGGTTTACACAGGTAGACGCACATTTTGAATCGTAAACACATGCATCGACATCGACAACTCTTACATCCGTAGATCCGAGTCATTACCCGATTCAAACAATTACAATAATCATAATATAATAATGATTCGTATATCAAAAAACAACTCGCTCAGCAAACGTTTTGCCATCAGGCTTGGTGTTGAACAGATCGAGTTTTATATACTTAGATAACTAATTGAAATTGTTACTCACACGTCAGAGATATGTATATATGATTACTTTAAAATAAAATCTATGACAAGAAGGTGTATGACATAATCATAAACATGGCACAAACAAAGGAACTCCGGATGGAAAAAGAATCAAATGCAACGGCCACGTGTCAATTATTGACACTCAAAGCATTGGCAATATTGACGGCGGCGTGGTGAGTGCCAACAATTTTATGACGACCACAAAATTGTTTGCCTTGTTGTCTGAAACAAGGCAAACAATTATTATAAACGCGACAGTTTGCATTTTTACTTGCTTGGAAACATGTTGTCTTATCATACTAAATCGGCCGAAACGACCGTTACAAAATTTGAAGTATTATAGATACATCTCCAAGGTCGGGCATAGACAATAGATCATGCGCAATGATTCTAAGTTAGGGGACATTTGAATTAGTACAATAACATATATTTTGCGCAAACTAAGTTGACCGGAATTATCTTAGTGTGGGTGAACTGTTATCTCCGTTCCACATACAATCAGTTCTTATCGGAGGTCGCGCGACTGTCCGCAGAAACTCACTTTATTCCTCAATCAAGTTAGATTACTCGTATTTTAATATAAATTATTTGCACACATCAATAATCAGTACAAATATTAGTTTACATGTCATTAACGGGTGTGACTCGTAAGCATCTCTCTCTTACTAATTAATAAACATAAAGAGTCATACCCGGTTTACAAAAGACGGGTCATATTGTTCAACTAACATTACTATTAACTTGACGACGTTATCAAATCAATTCGAACTACCGTTAAAATATTATATTTTTCTCAAAATAAATTTACGGAATCTAATTAAATAACACTGTCTAGTCAACAGTAGTGCAGTTGGTTAGACTAAATGTTCTGTAAAAAATATAATATGAAATTAAAAATCTTAACACAGCCAAAATGAAAAAACTTAATGAGGTATTTTATGTATAGTAAATAGACTAGTTGAGACACACGGCTCACGATATCTTTGGAATGGTGACGATAATTGATATTTATTTATATGTATTGTACCAAATTTCAAAATATTGCAGCGGTTGAGACGTGCTGTTAGTAAAGTACACACAGCAAAAACACTTTCGCTTATATTACTTTGAAAAACAATCTTCAATAAATAAAAAAACAAAAATAAGAGTCACCCGTCACCCCTAACCGGACAACCGCGATCAAAACTAGTGTACCGGTGACCTAGTTAATGTGGCGGATATTTAAGGAGGTTTATGTCAAAAAATGAACATCTGCGCGCTGGCGTGATGATGAAAATTAAAATGTTGTTTTAACTGTGTTATTTTAAATCACCGACACAAACACTATGGCAACTGCAGAACATAGAAATGGTAAAATAAAAAGACAAGCTCAATTAAAATATTAAAAAAATACACGACCACCACCGTTTGACTTATAGCTTCACTATAATTTCACTTAGCTTGTGTCACGCGGGATGATAGTAGGACCCAAACAATACCTTACATATTTAAAGTGATTCAGGCATTTAGAACTACCGATATAATAAAGGAAGACCCACGTAAAATAGTACACGCCGTGTTTGAGGCGTCGTGTAATGAACTTTTATTGAAATATCATGCACGACTAGAGCTTATAATAATGCATTTCATCTGGTAATTATCAAAACTTTTAATATTGATTGAGGCTATTATGGGACAAGTGCCATGTTTTTTATCTAACAAATATTTATATGATCTGTAATATTTATATAATTTTGAAGTGAAGTCTGAAAATTTTAAGAATTAGTAGAACATATACGATTGATATTTGCCTGTTACAATGTTACAATTGTTCCTAATCACCTGATATAATGTTGCGACTCTGGTATATTGTAATACTGTATACGCAGTCCAATGCACTAAAAAACAGAACGAAAGCGATGCCGCTTCTTTCATTAAATTTACGAGCCTGTTTACATTTAGTATCACTTGTAGTTGAATGACCCGTTGAATATTCACTATTACTGTTCTGTATGTATGTATTTTTGTGTTTTTTTGTGTATTCTATATTTATTTTAATGTCCTCAGATATCTTCCGGTTTTGTATGTATCCAATACTTCCATTATCGCGTTCTTTATATGAGTTTATATATTTATTTACACTTCATACATAAAATATGTACAAACGGACTTAATGCCTTAGTCATTTTTTACACATCAAGCTTAGGGCTAATTCATCAGTCCGTAGCATTTAAATTAGACGTTTACACAACAAGGATATTGCTGGGAGTCCAACTATCCAAATGTGATGATATTTCTATGTATATTACAGAATACATAACACAAAAGACATATGGCACACAATATAATAACAAACATAAATAAAAATTACATTCTAAATACTGCTGACGTACTGATTTACAGTTTGGCAGAATTATGCACTATGTATGTATATTTTTTTTACTTAAATATATAAATTTAAGTATTTCCAGTTTGACGTCAGAATATGATATTTTTCGGTGGGAAAAGATGTTGAGTTGCTAAAATTAATATTAAGCGTTACATGAAATTGTAAATATGACGTATTTTTCGGTTTCCTGGTTAAATTAACACAAAAATGTTTCTTCTAAGAGCCACCCGTCAGAAAAAAATATTTTTGTGTTAATTTTTCCCAACTCCTTCAATGATGATACATAAATTTGATAAATAAAACATTATTTAAACAAAATTTCATCCAAATCTTTAAAGTCGTTTCCCAAAAAACTAAATATTATAAACAAAAATGGCTCCCTTAAAAATAATAAAATATCAAAACTAAATCATCATACTCGTATACATATACATGTGGTACATATAAGGTAGCGAGAGAGTGAGTACCATTAACAATAAATTGTTATATTGTAAATAGTCAATCAATAATTGTTATAATTGTAAATAATATATACGTTATACATATATGTTATACTGTAAACTACGGAGTCAATGTTTATACATCAGTAAATAATACCCAAATATCGTGTGAACAAGTCACAATTCATTCGATGGCTGTCCATGTGACCCGAGATTATTTTGGTAGGCATGCCGCCGAATCTACAAATAGGACGAGATGTGATAGACGCATGCGACGTTGGGCAGTGACGAAACAGCTTAGTGCAGAAGGCCAGCTCCATACAAGAGCGATAACAGGCGCACGCACAAATAAACGCCGGTCGCGAGCGCCCGTTCTGCCTCGGCGATATACATACGTAATTATTGTTTTGTATGTGACACTCTCTTCAGCGCCACTACCCAAGATTACTTTCTACAATCGTTAACACTAATAAAAGCGAAAAAAATGTATTAGAATGACATATGATGGGAGCTGAACCGACCACGAGTAAACGATCTTATCAAAATTGTTGTGTAGTTAGATACATATAATAAATGATTTTACATTACAGTCCAAACGTAACTAAAATCAAAGGTTCAGCCAGAGCCGGCCTTCTATACATAGATATTGTATGTATCTTAGCGGACGAAGAGCCACGCACCGAGATAATTAAATAAACACAGTACAATTAAACCGTTTAACGTGATGTTTTAGCGACTTTTACTACAACGACATAGTAAACAGATTTGCCGCTAATTGTTTTTACAGATGGATATGACAGTACTATAAATGATAATATTATTAGAGTAGAAATAGTGTCTTTTAGTATCAGAGATTTGTTTGATAGATTTTCTTTTGTAATCATATGGGCTTTGTCAATTTAATACAATCGCTCTTCCAACAGAACAATGCCCCATTTACAATAAATTTTTATTTTGTATTTAATACGGGTTTTGTTGAGTTTGTTTAATAAGTCTTTAGGAATAATATTTGATAATAAATTTATAACATATTCTTATGGAATTTCATAAAAAATGATAATTATGATTAACACTACTCCTGAAAAATTACAAAAATATCATATCATAATTCAGTCGGACGCGAGAAATGTGTAAATATAAACTCTATTTTAATATTGATGCAGTTCCATGTTATTTTACTCATGTCCATGATACAAAAGGCTTAAAGTTATAAATATTAAAATTATAAATGCAAACGATTTCCCATATAAAATATGAAACAGATTATTCGTGTATACCAACTACTACCAACGTGACACAAATAGACAGAAGTTAATACTAACAGACTTTTTTTAGGATACTATAGATCTCATATTTGGTTTTTCACTTTTTGGAATTTTAATGATGCGTTATAATTACTGTGATGCTGTCAAAAGTTAAAGAAAGTAAAATTGTAAAATTTAAATTTAATTATATTGTTAAATATATGAAATAATTTTCCAAGTAATATTAAAATGCGAGTTAGAGTGTAATGGAAGCGCAAGATGCCTCCAAATATCTGACTTACACTGAAAAATATTTCAAAACTGATTCCAATCAAAATGTCTGCAATCCATTCAAATATTATTACAATTATATAAAATTTATTACAATTATTGTTATTAGATTCATCGTTATATGTTTCACCAACCAGGTGGCACTACTATCGTACCCAATGTTAACAGGGGTACAATAATTAGCGAAATGTGTATTTAATGAAATGAAATGATGATGAAATGAATCGTCTATAGACAGTATAAGATCATATGCGAGTATCATCGTTTACCGGTGGTGCTCCTACAGTTCGTTCTTGTACTGAGTATGTGCGACGATGTGAGAGTCTTCAGTGTCGCTGACGTAGCCCTCTTCTCCGGTGAAATACGTAGGGCTGATGAGCAGCGGTGCCGCCGAGAACGCTTGAAGGTCGCGCACGGGAAAATAGGACATCCACGTGTTGCTGGTGACACAAAAAAAAATTGATAACAATTAAGCCACAGACACATCGTATTTTTTTAATCACCTAGGCTGTGTCAGTTGCAGATGTTATGTTGTTAATTATATTGGAAATAGGGGCACATATGTTGATTCTATAGAAGAACAATATCACATCTACAACACTGATACTTTACAGGCGAGCAGTTTAAAATTTCGGACTCGCAAACCTCTGCATGTTTTCCTTTATATATATATAACCACATATTGATGAAGGCCTCCCCTATTGAATGGAGGCTTGCTATAATCTCCACGCTTGACAGGCGTTTGTCGATATGATTAATTAATATTAATCACAAGATAATGCTGTCGCCAATTACCCTGATTTATTCCTCAGCCGGTTTCACGAGAAGACCGGAGTTCAAATCTCAGATCTACCATGTCCACCACTAGATCGTCATGTCTCTCGGGAAAGTGTCTGTGATCATTATCATCAATCCATAAAGTCTAGTATTGGATATCGGTCCCGTCCACAAAAGCACGGGATTTGCCGTAATCTCCACGCTTCACAGACGTCTTAGAAATCGCCGTCAATGTTGGTACAATAGCAGGTTCATATCGTGTCCCACTGTCCTGATGCATCCCATAGCTGGATTCCATACCCACGGCACATTTCATGTCGGCACAAGACAGTCTCTTATTATGCCTATAAGCCTGTAATACTACGTCTCTATGATTATTAAATCCATAAATGTATTAGATTTAAAAATGCTCACTTCGGATGCTGATTAAACATGATAGGAAGGAATTCATCGACGGGCAGCATCTTGCGCAGAGGTTTTGCATCCAGCAACTTTTTAGCACCACGTTCGCTGATCAGGTAGCCTAGCGTCCAATACGAATACAGTGGCTTCGTAATGTGCTCGGTTACATACTCCTCTTCGTCGCTCAGAAGAATTTTCCGGCCAATGTAACTGTTAAAAAATGGAAAACATTGCACGATCTCATCTGTTTTTTTTTGTTAACGGCATACCCTAACCCTAAACCCTTAGTTCCCAAAATGGTCCAGGTTGACCCCCAGGGGTCCACGGGAGACTCGACGGGGGTCCACGTTGGCGTACACAAATGTCCATAGATCTAATCTTCACATTTTTATCGAGTTTTGGGAATATGGTAGAAATGTAGCTGCAGGGGGTCCACCGGAACCAGCTAAATTTTGAAAGTGGTCTATGAGAAAAAACGTCTGGGGACCTCTGCCCTAGACAAAGGGACTATATAAACACAGGCAACTCTAGTATGATGGCTATGAGTAGTACTAATTGAAGGTATTTTTTTTTTTGTAAAACTATATTAAAATGTGCCCAATAACACTTATGTCTCACTCATTGATTATATTATAATAGCTGTTACCCGCTCAGTCCGCGTGGATTTCGAAATTAAAATTTATTATTATCAAAATAAAATAAAACCTATGTCAAGGGTCCCAAATTTTTGTCTCGTATACCACTTCCATATTTTTCGCTTAGCTAATATTGAACTTTTTCAAATTCATCAATTTAAAATGTGTTTTTGACAGCTGTTATAATGCTACTCACTTTGAAAGTTTTAAGTTTCTAATTAGAGTGGAGTCATCGTCGACCCCTGAGGGTCAATATAGACCACTTTGCGTATATATGGTCTATGTTACTCAAGGAGCCAACTTTCTATTACTGAAGGAATTTTTAGAATCAGATCTAATTTTCCAGAGATTTAACACCTTAATACAAACAAATGTCGCCTTGTTTATATTATACAAATAAAATTCAATTTACCGCGAAATTATCAACACTTGTCAAAACCCGTACACACTAAAAAATCTATACAAACATTGAACGCAACCCTGCGCCTATTCGAAATCGCCCCCATTGTCTCCAGGAACTGCATACTGAACATTTGGGCATACATTAAATCTAATACGAGTACACGCATGACATAATGTTATACTGACACTAGGTCCCAATCAAGTTGCTCCAACTCCCACATCAGTTGCAGAAACTTGCTCCGGAAGTATGGCACGAAGTGGACGTCGTCTTCTAACACCAAAGTCTTGGCAAGCCGATTCTTTACAATCTATCAAAATAGTATAATCGGTGAAAGGCATCATTGCTTACACTACAAACTAATTTCATGCATGGTGAAATAAATTCCACAAAATTTCATTTCAGTGTAGAAAGTATCCGGGAAATTGAAATTAATGACCCTCCATTAATATGTAACTTATCGCCGTCAAAGTAGGTCTCATTGCATGCAATGCAACTACCGCAGCGCTTCAATAAGTCTCCATACATTTTTCGTAGGCTATTTGAGGCGTGGCCTTTAGCTCATTCAGCAAATTGTCTTTTATGGCTTCAACTGACTTATATGCCTAAAATCTAGGAAAGATTAGAATACAGAAAAAAATTGAATGAGGGTCAGACCAGGTCAATATGACGCATGATCTACAAAAACTACAATAATTACTTTGGATGATGGTACATTATCATCATGTCATTTAACAAATCTGGATGTTTTGGGCGGATGCTCTTTTGCAAACTCCTCATGACGCCTAAATAATATACTTTATTCAACGTTGTACCCATGAAGGAAATTCGTAGTGAAGTACACCGCAGCAATCCATGAATAACGATAATTTTGTTGGTTTCGGCTCGATTTCGAAGCGCCCTTCCGAAGTCTATGGGGCTGATTCCATGTCATACTTATACATCCATTTCAAGTCGCTAGTTATTATTTGTTTCACGAAGGTGGAGTCTGAGGAAGCTCGGGAAATCATGTTTTCAGCGAACTGTTTTCGATTCTTATTTTAGACAAAATTGAGCTCCTTCGGAACCAATCGTGGGATGACGCGTTTTTATGACCAGTTTTGACAATGGCTTCACTAGTTTTATAAAATTAAAAACCAATGCATGCATTAAAATATTTAAAAAATGATAAAGTATTGATGTCATATAAATAAAGCGTTCCCAAAGACTCGATGTGACTGACATAACTAGTGGTATATAAAGTATTAGATGACACTCACAGCTTCACCCACAATGGTGGTGATGATGATTTATAACGTATATCCTTTTCGAAACTATAAGCAATATGTTAGCGAAAATAGCTTTAGAATTCATTCAGTTCTTTTTGGCTTATGCCACAACATACATAGGTGTATATACATATTCAGCAGATCGGCAATTACCATTTTATTATAGTTATACTACTCATATATCTAGACCTAAGCCAATATAGATTTTTTTAACGCAGAGAAAATCCTACATGGGACTATCGCAGAGGGGGCGACGATTACAGGGTGAGGAGAAGAGGGAGCAATATAAATAATACACACATTCCAAACATTGCTAAATGTACGTACCTCTTCCCAAATATAGTAATGACTTAAGAAACAGCCCACTTCTCCGATTTTCATTGGCCTGCAATTTTCGACATAAAATCAATGCTCAATAATACAATTAAATAATAAAATTCTTCTCATCATCACGTCATTTCGAAAAATAATTGTCTCAATAGTGATCCTATTTCCTGAGACAATAGGGAGATAGAAGGTCCCGATACGGGAATTCTGCGTTAATCAGCTTACTAAGTTGAAAATTCTTCAATTTTTTTGTATCAAGTTCATATTCGGCTAGCGCCAGTTGACCACATTTCCCAGTTCCTTGCTAAATTGACTACCTGTGTATAATAGAGATATACGCTACACAATATTATTTTATCTATGTATATTATACAGGGTGTACGGGACAATGGGACAAATACTTGAATGATAGAAAGGGTATAAGAATAGA
>WUAW01024663.1:13094-27696 GCA_017165845.1 Thaumetopoea pityocampa
GGGGGGGGGGGGGGGGGGGGGGGGGGGGGAGTAGTCTAAAACCACAGCGTATATCACCAGGGGGTGGTTTTAAGTTGATAAAAACATCACGTGATTAATGGGCGTCCCCTTACATATACACATACACATGACGAAGTGAACTATAACGTCTATCGATTACTAATTGTTAATACCCTCTGTGTAACTAACAACGGTCTTGGAATAAGCCAAGTAGATCCATAAGATAAAACAAGACCTATTCTAGAGGGACTCAACATTCAATATTTGCTTAAGCGTCAAGCGACACGAAAACAGAAGTAAAACATTTACTTGACACGCGGGAGCAGCCGTTGTGCGCGCTTTCTATTTTCGCTGCAGTGGTTATAATAAGTTGCAAGGAATATTAATTAGTCCCAAATACTATTAGAAAAGTGACAAAATAATACATTATTTAATTTACATATACACTCAAATTTAAGAAACTAATAATAATGATTTTTACTAAAATACACTGTAAAAATTAATTTTCTATATATTTTAGCAGGCGACTCGGTGATCGCAGAATATAGAAGCTGCCCATTATCCTAGTGCACCCAACGGATGTTTAACAGTACTCAAAGGAAGAAATGGAGTGAAGGTTATTCTTATGCTGGCACCTTAAAGCATATTTAAACTAACATTTATATAATTTGTTTCGATAATTCATTTGAATGTGGTTTCATACCCCCGCTTCACAGCCTTTACTAAATTTGGAATGAACTCTATAGTTCGTTTCTACATTAATACCTATGTATTAATGTAGATGCCTGAATATCGTCTGAGAAAAGCCTGCCCATACAAAGGCGCCATTTATCACGTTCCCGGCAACTTTTACCATTACACTTTCGGTCCGAAAAATTTATCCGTAAAACATACAAATTATACCCAAATAGTGAGACGAAAAACATCACAACGCGTAATTTCAATTGACGTAAGCGCCACTTTTCAGAAGGGCGTAATAATATATTTTTTTCGTCAAAATACTTTACAATTTGTAATTAAATTGTTAAAAGATAATAAAAGTTGAAAGGTATTTTGTGTTCTTTCTGAAGGTAGTATAGAAATTAACCTACCTATTTACGAGGCTTAAAATTTAACTTATATTATCGGCAAATTATTCTTTACACCAATTGAATTTACAGTTGTCGATATTATTACGTCACTAGTACATTACGAATGCCGACTGTCTGTTTTTATTCCATTTTTATTTCAATATTAAACATAATGTTTTTACAATCGATAAAATTAAATCGTTCGATTTCGGTCTCGGAACCAACCCTTATAGATTAGTATAATAATATTCAAATAATAAATGTATTTAAACTAAACTGTTTTCCTATTAAATATTGGAATCTAGCCTATTGCGAAGCGTAACAAAACCTGTTGAGAATCTAACGGTAAATCACTAAGCCTTAGCTTCAAATGTATCATAATATTACAACGAAAATGGCTTTTTTTCCTAATAAACAGCCAAATTTTATCTTCTATTTTATTTAAATAATTTTAATTAAGCATATTTTTCGAGAAATGTCGGTATCTATGTTCCACTTTCTGCGTCGTCGCACAAATTTGTGCTTTAAACGTTCGTCTTACAGTAAGTATTACAGTTTACTTTGACGCAGAGAGTACAGAATTATATGCGGGTAGTAATTATTTTCTATTTTTTTTAAATAAATTCAATAATAATATACGATAATTTGTCTTTAACGTAACAATTGAGCGTGACGGAACTAAAAACATCTAATTCTATTTTATGAGGATGTTATGTGGCTAATACATCAAATACATAGATTAGAAACTGAGAAATTACTTTGTTCTAAATAAAAAATATAAACATATCACAGAAAGATGTGTTATAGTCGTATTTAATAAAAATTGATATTTTGACTAGTACATGAACGTTATATAATAGAAAGTAAATGAGCAAAACCCTTTTCCTGCGATGAATCCCCACGAATTACAAACGAATTTTTACAAGCGATGCGTCATGAGATATTACTAAGTATATAAAAATATTTGATTATCATCATACATATATGTATATCATACGAATAGACAGACAACCACATTAACTAGACCACATCATCTCCAAATCTAAGATTAATACTCTTTTATCATCGCCTTTATTAACATGGTCGAAGATTATGTCTAAGTTATATAATTATGCATTTTAGCCACCTAACATTTATTCCCCTTTATAAAAATAGACACTAACGAAGCCTTTCAGCTTCACGCCACAGTTCCACTAGTACAAATATATCAAAACCTGCCAATGTTTATTACACAAATGAGTTTTATTTATAATTGATGTTTTGACAAACTTATTTAATACACGGAGTATCAAATCCAAGACCACTTTCTTAGTTTATGATTTTTGTGCCAATTTGGTGCGATTCTGTCAACATCAGTTTTTGCGTGTATCATTAATTGTAGTGGGCAGTAAAACTTATAGTCGGTAAAATAATGGAAAATCCTTCGATCAGAGTGATAAAAAAAGACAGGGCAACATATAGGACGTCACATTATTAGTAAGATTATTATCTTTTATTTAACTACCCTCCGAAAGAAGGGCACACCTGTGGTTTCGAAATATTAGCACTATGAATATACCCACTTATTACGTAAATCTAATTATTACCATATTTCTATCTTGGCCTATTAGTCATGAAAATGTAGACATTTGGTGTCGCAAGAACGCCGAGAAAATAAAATGTGCGCAGTTTAATTTTTCATTATTCAAAATTCATAAATATCGGAAATATAACTCAACAAATTTAAGTAGGCATATAATTAGTACAAAATCGGTTTAACACGAGTTTGTTTTATTGCTACACACTACACTACTCCATTCAAATCTTTTTTTTTTTTAATAACGCAACATAGGTATATAATGTCCGTTGTGAATTTAATGTTTGAATTTCTAAGCAGTCTATTTGTTGATTTGTCGAAAAATCGCTTCTGCATAGCAGAATATGCTAAGCAGGCCATAATTATAGACACTTTTTGAATCTTACAGACACAGAGTGTAAGTTGCAGCTGCCAAAAACGTAATTAATCACAAACAAACACATCCGTTAACCATGAGATCCACAATCGTACATTATGAAACAGATTTGGAATTATTCAATAAATAAGTTTGACAATAACATCAAATCGTTAATATTAATTAATGCCTATACTAATAAGTTAATAAGTTATAATTTCAATGATACTATTTTGTTATATTATAATTAAATTGATTTAAATACTTAAAAAAAGCTATGTTTTTGCATCTGCATTATCATAATATTCATATTTGTCGAATTTAAGTACTTCAACAATGAAAGATATTTCGAGTAAGGTATTTGATGGTATATGCTTTTTCTTGGAATAACAGTGACCTTTAATGTTAACTAAAGAGTGGCCTAAACATTTCAAAGAGAGCAAAGGCAAGAAGCGTTAAATGAAACCACGTAATTATTAATAATATTTTTACTATTACAAATAAGCACCAAACCACGTTTGGAATGTTCAGTATTGCACCACATGCGAACCATATCCAATCTTCAAGTCACAGTCATAATGTCAACACACAACGGTGTCAATTCTGATGTGACACAAACTAAATTTCGCCTCGCCTCTCTTTTTCTAATGCCAAACACCAAAACGAGATAGCAAACATTTTTCAGGTATACCAACCTACATTTTGTCGAAAGGCACAACAAATGTTGCGTTTTTGCGTGTCTTTACCTGGCATGTTCCGAGGTCACGTCTAAATTTGTATGTAGAACTTAAATTTTTCCGTATCTAAACAACACTGACAGCGTCAAAATTGTTGCTTTGGCGTTTGGTGTTAGAAAAAAGGGGGAGCCTAAATTTAGCTGTGTTTACAGCGGAATTTACACCAGTTACAGACGGATCGGGAGAATAAAAAATAATAATTTACCAAATAATATATTTAAGATAAATAAATAAATTCGGTTATCACAACACAATAAAGGTCACCATTAGAGTCCACGCGAAGCGAACATGAATTGGATACAGTTATGCAAACGGCGATCAACCAACAACAAATTCCCCCGTGGATTGATTCCGTTTTGTATAACTGTGTCCAATTATTAAAAAAAAAACGTACACAGAACGCTGAGCAAAATTAAAAATGAACACCGCAATGGCGATATAGCTTAGCGCTGTTGGTTGCAACTATTCTGAATTAACGCCAATCGATTGAATGACACAGCCGTCATTCTCAGCCGGTGGGAGTCCAGTGCTGGGCATGGGCCTTAACCTTTTCGCGCCGAACACCGTATATTCCCGTGATAAAAAAATGTGACAAATAATCGAAGACCGTATTTATCCGATTTCATTATATTTACGCGACGAATGCCGGACGCTTCCGTTTTGTGTTAGATATGGGGGAAGATCGCAATAGATTTTGATTGAACAACAGGATAACGCTGCTGGTACAGCCCTTAGCTGATTTACACAGCATCCACGGAAATATATGGAGTGACGGTATTCTTATGTCGACACCACAAAGTATCATTAGAATAATAGCACACAAAATGACCACGAGTGTATTATTGTCAGTGAGATATCAAATATTCAATCAATTGGTAATGATTTTATAATAATAGATGTTGGCATATGCATATTATATGAGATTGATAAACACCAACGCCCTTTGACTGATCACAATGAAACTGCACATCTAAGTGTTTTTATACTATCAATTTTACTTTAAATCGCAACTAGATGGCGTTGTAGCGGGTGAACTTTTATACTGTTCAACCGAACGTCATGAAAATTTATATAATTACATATTTGACCGTGGAGAATATTTTCGTACGATCCATTCGCTATAAGTTGCCGCTAAATTGCGTAACGCCGGCGGAGTCGCGGACAACAGCTAGTCCATTATAGATCAATTATCAGCTAACCTCCTTTCGGATCTAAATGCTAATCATACAAGAAATATTTATTGATAACAGTCTCTACCAGTTTTTATGTTGTCATACCAATTTTAGTTGTCCGACTATCAGTTTAGAGTGCTAAACATGTGTTTCATACAAATTTTATACCTTTCATGCTGTTCGACAGTCATTGACTGAACGAGTAAGCGGGCGTTACGCTGCAAACTGAAGACAAATAGCATTGATTGATCGACTGATTGCTTGGTGTAAACGCACCCTAAACACAACTGCGTCGAACAGCCGCGGTCCCTGTATAATCCTGTCGTAAACAGCAAGGCATACTACACAAAATGTTTTATTTGATCTGCCGTAGTAATTTAAGAATCATTTGTAAGATATAGCTTTCATTTATATGTACTCTTGTCAGCATTTAATTTTCTAGTGGGTAGTCTGCTTATCGTCCCCTTAGTGGCAGAATTCATTAAATGACCAAATCCTCCTTTTTCCCAAACTTGTTTCTGGACCAAGTCTGTACTTAGTGAATATTTGCATTTTCTATCTCGCGATATACGCATCGTATCAATGTGTGAGTAAAAAGAGAATGTAGACCAGCTTCTGCTTATAACGCTGATGTCAATAACTCATTTTGGTCAATGTTGTCAGTAATGAATTCTGCCACTAAGGGGACGATATAGTCATTATAACACTGAATCGGCTTTGGATTGTATAAAAAAAGAACGATAAGTACTATCATTTAAATGATCCACATGACGTAACGGTTGCACGGATAACTAAAATTTAACTGCATATTTTACTATGCGGCTTCTCATTTTCATATTAAAATAATGCAAGGTGTTTGTTCTGAAGGGGTCCACGATACAGGGTGAATTGTTCAACTGAGACTCCTTTGAGCATTTTCATTATTTCCTATATTTTCGGATTTGGCCATTGGGTATTGTTGAAAAATACACCCTGTATATAATATGGCTCTAATAAAAATGCTTTTTTATATATTTTAAACAAATAGTGACTCCATTGTGCATTAAACCATGAGTCGTCTAACCACTGCACATCAAGTCTTCACAGAAGATCACAATTATGGATCTTTAATCTCAAATGAAAACAATACCATTCACTTATTTAATACATTATCGTATCGTTAGGTGAGCAAGTGTGTGAACACATGAAACGCATCACCTGTCTAAAGGTAAAATTAACCAACATTTTCGCTGCGCGCTCTTCATCAGCGCGTCATCTGGCACCAACGTTAACGAGTCAGTCCCGTGCTGCCGTTTAGTGTGGAGTACTATTTAAATCGCTCTCAGTAGCCAGTCACGCATTTGCGCGGGCAATTTATTATAATAATTGAATGGCCTGTCGGGAAAACCCATTTCCACGACAAGACAATAACTATCAACTCATTCTCACGTGGCCAGCAGTGAATGTATTAATTGCATATATTTTTCATAAAACCCCCTTTATTTCACATGGTTTTTCAATTCGCACTTCATGTGTTGAAAAAACCAGCAAGTTTCTAAAAACATTTAGGTAACCATTTATAGGAAATATCATTAACCAACTCTGTAAACTACTATAAAGTGTTACTTAGTGAATTTTACCTCTAGAACGGCAATGATCTAGATTTCACATTTATAATTATTAATTTCCTCAGCAAGTAATTATTTAATCCAAACTGTGTTTGCTATTCGGAACTCGAACGGTTTATTCTGCTAAGTACATAAATATTTTATAATTTGCATTTATACTGTAGTGACGTTAATATTCTGTGAGAAAAAAAAGAATAATACTTAATAGTAGACCCAACTGGTATATTATTACGATTTCTTGTGTTCCACCATTTACTCCTACAGTTTCATCCAAATAAATACTTATAATTAATATCATAAACAATATTACAACTGCGTTTCAATTTTTTTTTTTTTTTGGAAGTTCCGGCTAATAAGATAGACAAAACGTGGATAAACATGGTCACCCTGTTACAAACCATAGACAAATTTTAATAATAGATTTAAAACTTTAAACCACGAATACATGCGGAAAAATACTTTAAGCCTAGTAATAAAGGATATGTCTGGATTTACAGTTGTACCCTAGCCAAAAGTATTCATGTACTCGTACATTGACATTAAATACGTCATATTATAGCTTATAGGTGTGTGTTCACAATAGTTTGTTTTATAATCGGAGAAGAAACGAGAACCATTGTGACAAGGAGAAAATCCGCCTAAACTTTTTGCATAGCAATTATAAAAAAATACGAACAATATTTTCAGGCACAATGGTATGGAACTATAGCTATTTAGTTTAGTTTATTTTAAAAGTATTTTTCACATATTAATACTGTACCTCTACGTATTATGAATTGAGTCCGAAGGCAGAATGTGGTGATGTCCTTTAGAAAGCGTTAGGTTTTATTTCAGGATGAGACTCGGAAAGGTTTCGCGACAATTGCTTTCACTGACAAGAAATGAACAGCAATTCTGGGTGCAGATTTTACTAACATGAAGTATGTTTTGTCTATCTTATTATTTTAGTTACGAAATGAGAATCATATTTTAATTTTGCAAACTCTCATTCAGGGTCGAAAACAATAGAAATGTGTAAACAAAGTTGTTCCACGCACGGGACTGGGGTATTTTCGGCGTGTATTATTAATATTTACAAAAATAACTCTTAGATATATATAGTACCATCCGCTGCGTTCATTTTCGTGTAAACCCTCTAGATATTAATAATTACTTCATTTATAGCAAATGTTAAACTTATTCATACATCCGTTTTGATTCAATACAATAAATATTTTGTAAATTTATAATTAACAATATATACATAAACATTCTATTATAGAAGAAGGATAACACTGATCAATTTCAAATGAAAGACATTCTATCACCACAGCCAGTCTTAACTCATTCGCTACTGCACATAAGGCCGGACAGTGTAGCATTTATGTCTGCTGATATGTGGTGTAATTAAATAAGAGACACGTCCACTCTCGTTAACGGCTCTCGTATTTTTGACGTTTCTTCGTTACAATTTAAATCGGAGACGAAATGAGGGTAGTAACACATAATGTGGGGTAGTTGCACAAACACAAAATTCAAGAGATTTTTTAGAATTTCTTTAGCTTATTTTTCAATGGGGCGAGAGACAAATATTTAAGCCAGTTCTATCATATCATGCTTTACTTAAACTTTTTTTTTTTTTAATTCAAAATGCCCTCAGTCCCGTCGAGTAATAAAATATTACATACTAATTCTCATTAGAATAAAATTACACCAATCCGACGTATTGCCGTGCAGCGATTTAACAATGCCGTGACGTAATTTTGTGTGGTTTTTGAAAGACTGACTGTTTGAAAGCTGCCTTGACTCTACTTGAAAGCTTATCACCACAGCTGTTTATATAAATTTTCAAATTCAAATTCATTTTTTTTTATTGCGAACATAGGTAATTAGAATACAATCAATTTTGTGATATTTTCGTTTTTATATTTAAAATTAAATAAATAAATTATGAAATAAAACTTATTTCTTCGAATTTTATGGCCAATGTATTATATTATGCTAGTATCATAGTATGAACAGAGAGAGGATTCTATTCTGTATATTTTTCTCTTTCTTTGTTCATTTCGTGTGTGTGATATGCCTCAAAATTAGGGTCTGATTAATTAATCCTTAGTTTAATTTGTAAACTAAGTCTAATACATTATAATTTTAAGATTGAAGTAAGGATAAATTCAGAAATTCTGGTTTTAAACTGACCAATTCGCTTAAATTTATTATTTGATCCTCATACGGATAATGAATAATGGCGGACTTAATACCTAAGGTATTTTCCACCAGTCAACCTTGCATATAAATGTAATCTATCGATATTTATTAGCAAATCACTAATCGATTCAAATTAAACACTCAATTTTCCAAAAACCACGAAGTGAACTATGACGTCACTTGTCATGTAACCTTCATCGTCCATTAATTAATATAAAATGAGTTGCATTCGCACCTACAAGCCACGCACTGGAACATTCCCGATATCGTAAGCGGGGTGTGAGTATCGTATGCAACGCTTACCAATGCGGGTTGCGTGTGGCGCGTCGCGCTAGCGACGGTTATAAGCCAGCGATGTGTTTAATATATGAATACACGTTCTTATGCCGCGTGTGCAAGCCTCGCACCGTCGGGGAGCGAGTGAGTACTTATGTATCTGCAAGTCTGCTGCACTGCTATGTACCTGCAAACGTATAAAACTATAAAGGAATAGTTCCCTGGAATATCTTGTGAAGCATTGATACAGTATTACAGGTAGAGAATCTCATTTCAGCTTTTCCCAGTCTACTTTTGAATATTTTATTGATTTAATTGCAATATTGTAGGGTATTTATATAAAAACAGGTTTATAAAGTGTGAACACGTGTTCAAGTACATATATATGGGGCTATTACTAGGAAAAAGGGGTATAAGTCATCTATCAACAACTGACCACATTCAACTTATTTTACCTTTTCAATTTATGACATGGCTCAATTTTGTATATAAAATAAACATAAATAAATTGTATATAAAGTAGAATAAAATAAACATACAGTACTATTTATCTTTTTTCACATCGACGTTTTAAACCCATGTTTGCAGATTTTTTTTTTTAATTTGTCAACCTTTACCCTTTTTCCTTGATACAACGGATTTAATCCGCATCAACCGGTACCAAGCGAGAGTACCACTTGTACGTACCGCGAATCATATATGTTACTCAGACCAGTACTTCGGAATAGTGGGTTGTTGCCTAAGATTATGGGCAAGATCAATGTCATATGCCGTCACACAGCAACAATGGGAGCACTTATTTGATGATTTAGATTTCAAAGTTAAGACAGTGAAGTCTAGACTTCGAACTGTCCATTACAGGTCTACTTCCATTATTTGTTGTTCTAAATACAGTATTATAATGATAAATACTAATTTTTCAACTTTATGAGGGTAGCCGTTAAATTTCAAGATTTGACAAATGTGTTCATTGGTTGCATAGTCATATTAATTTAGACGAATATTGCCGAAACGCACAAATTTAAATGTAGTATTATACTAATACGTACAGTGATGACGAGCAGCTAACACTCAGACGAGGAATTGAGGTCGATAGGAGGCGGAGGGCCCGTGGGGCGAGCCTTGGTCCGCGTGAGACGGTCCAGTTCAGCCGCCGCGTCAGACCGTGCGGCCGCAGCACCCGGCGACGCGTCCACTCGCCCCACAGGCGATCCCGTCTTCTTGTACAGTAGAGAGTTGAAGAAGTTCGCCAGGACACCTTCGTTACCCGGCGTGCCCGGACCCATTCCTATTTTTGCACCGTCCAACTGTGGGCGAACATGAAGAAAACGATGACAAGTCTGATTTTTAGCTAACATGGACTGAACATAGAGAATATATTTGCTGTGTAGCGCCGGTATGATAATAGTTTCACTCCATCTCATTTCGCGGGTGCTGTGAGAACCGGCTAAAGAATGTACCAGAATAATGGGTAGTAAAGTTATCTTATTAGCCTTAGCCTACCAAGCGTTGAAATTATAACAAAACCCTCCTTTTCAAGGGGAAAGTCTATGTCCAGGAGTGGAATTCCAATGATGATGATGAATATAAAGAGGAATAACAATTCCATACCAAAAAAATATAACTGGAGAAAACGTTTAAATGTATCACCAACTTTAGATGGTGCTAGTCTACCTGTGCATTGATTGTTGCGTACGTTTACGAGTGCTGCATGCTATTGCGGCGAGTGTTACGTATCTGCACGGCGAGTATTGAGTACGCGGGCCGTCAGTATAGCATACCTATGCGGTGCGTGTAACACACGTGCGATGATTGTCGCATACTCGAACGGTGTGTAACATACCTGAGCGATGTGTTGAGTAACTATGCACAGAATATTACATACAGGCGAGTGTTATGTACCTGTGCAGTGAGTGTTTCTCACCTTTACGATGATGTGTAACGTTCGGAGAGATTTACGCACCGCTGTAATGTGTGTTGCGTACCTATTCAGTGAAACGTACTACTGTTATATACTTGTACATTGAGCGATTTGCACGTTCATGATGAGTGTAACGTACCAATGCAGGGAGATTTACATACCTCTGCGATGAGTGTAACGTACTTGAATGGTAAGTGTTGCGTGCCTATGCAGTGAATATACGTACCACTGAGTGTTATATACCTGCACACTGAGCTATTTGCACCTTTATGATGAGTGTAACGTACCTGTGCATACTGTTGTGAACCTATGCGGTAAGTGTTGCGTACCTGAGTCGTGGCGCGTTGTGTGGTGCGCAGCGGTGAGTCAGCACGCGGCGCAGGCGCACCGGCCTGCAGCGCAGCATGCTGCCGTTGAAGGAATGTCTGTTCGTCCTCGGCCTGCACCTCCACCTCGCGGTTAGCCCCACTCTGTGACAAAGTAACCGATATTTGTAAATACCAGCTTTTTCTGAATTAACATTATCAATTCAATATTTATTTATTTCAGGTACATTAAATAAGCGTTAACATTAAAGGATTCTTTATCAAGCTAGCCTTGGATAGTACATAGATAAAACAGTATTATATCAAATCATTAGATCTATATCATTTAATTTCCGTTTAAAACCAAATTACAAACAAATTTCAATTTTAAAACCTATCCAACAGGCCTGCTCTGCAGATGTATCTTAATTTCCATAATAACAAAAGTAAAACCTCGTCGCTTCCGTGCTTCTGACAACATCGGTCTCGAAGGCAGCGCCATTTTATTGGCAAAATTTTAAAGAATTATTGTAATAATATTTCAACTGGAATCAGTTTTCAATGTATCATAATTATATATGGAGTAATTAACTGTGTAGTCATATACATTTATGAAGTGGCCTGAAAGATTAAGAGATAGTTCAGATACCCTTCCTGTTTAAAAAGAGCCTGCATGATTAGTCAATGCTATTATACTTTATTTAGATAATTATATAATTATTAGAATGGTTGGCCACTTTTATATTTTATTAATTATAATTTTACATGCGAACTTAATAATTCTTGACTTTTCAATTTGCCAAGAATCCCAAGAATTTTTTAACTATCATCGATATTATTTTCATTCTAGACCTCGATATATCAATTCTTAGTTCTAAGACGGTTAGAGGTACTATTTATTTCACCCCAGTAAAGCAAATTTTACAAACAAAATAAGAAATGGAATATGTATATTGGGAATTGTAATTGTATATAAATTATAAATAAAATCTGTAATTAAGATTTTTTTTATGAATGAAATATTATATTTTCTGAATGTATTTTTTGTTAAAAATAAAATGGCGGATAAAACACAGTAGTGTCAAATCTGATGTAACACAACTTAAATTTAGGCTTACCCTATCTTTTTCTAATGCCAAACACCAAAACGACATCACAAATATTTTTAGTGAGTACCAACTTACATTTCTATCAAAAGATACAAAAAATGTTGCGTATTTGCGTATCTTTAATCAACATGTTACGAGGTCACGTCTAAATTTGTACGCAGAACTTAATTTTGTCGTGTCTAAACATAACTGACAGCGTCAAAATTGTTGCTAACTCGTTTTGGCGTTAGGTATTAGAAAAAAGATAGGGAGAGACTAAATTCAGTTGTGTTACGGCAGAATTACCACCAGTGATTCACTTACTTTCCGTATAACGGGCTGCACAATGACGTCTCTGTAGTAGTCGTCTGGCCTACACGACTGCATGTTCTCATATAATATGCTAATTTTCTTCATGCTGTCCCAACCAGCCGGTCTATCCAACAGATACATAAAACCAAATAATTAAGATGCTGCAGCGGGGCCAATTTTGATAAAACTCAAACCTAAAACATAGATTTTTTTCATTAAATGGGCATTATTTTGTTGGAGGTCTGTAGGAGATGAGCCTCCGTCTTAAAAAAAGTGGGATTCGCCATAATCTCTACGCTTGACAGGCGTCTTGGAGATCGCAGTAAATTTTTATTAAACAGGATAACGTTGTTGCCCGTTATCCTAGTCCATCGCTAAGCTGGTTCTCACAGCAAACGAGGGAAGAGATGGGGTGACGCTATTATTGTATCGGCGCCACACAGATTGGTTAAAGTTTAATAAATCAAAAATGGTCTCTGGACTTGTTCTGTAGTGCAACCTTCTTGATAGATGCGATGCGCACAGCAGAATAAGTATTTTTTGGGTGTCTGATCGTGCAAGGGTTGAGATTAATAAACGCATAGAATTCCTAGCTCGTCTAGAATTTGCAAGAACACTAATTGACCATTAGCAGATACCCCGAAAAGTATATATAAAAAAGAAATTTGGAATTATGCTAAAGCCAAAGTACTTATTGTGATATTGTACGAGCAAGAATGGCGTGGATTAGCACAACAGACCACACGGGGGCGAATCAACTTACCCGCAAGCCAAGTAATAAAGCTACTCACATCAGGACGGCGTCTTTTTCGACGATGAGCGCGGGCGTCCGGAACGGCAGCCCGTATATCCGGTGCGTCAAGTATTTGTACAGCAAGTCGCAGTTCTTGTCCTCCTTAGCGCTCGTGTAGAACAACGCTGCGCCGTACTATTAGCGGAAAAAAAAATTTATTTAGCACTTCATACATAAAATATGTAAAGGTGGAATTAATGTCTTACCTCCTTATTCATAAAATCTTTTATTCCAGCTTTAAGCTAACACGTGGTTGGTCTCTTTCTATATCATTACAAATTTATTAAGACTGAAAGGGACAAACTACAGATTAGCTTAAGTTTAAGCTAATCTGTAGTTTGTCCCTTTCAGTCTTAATGAAGAATTAATTATTAGAATTAGAATTAATTAGTAGAAAATGCCTAATGGCCTTATTCATAAAAATATTTACACCTAGTTAGGTGTAAATATTTTTATGAATAAGGCCATTAGGCATTTTCTACTAACACACTGGTATAAAATGTCTAAGGCCTTAGAGTAGTGCAGAGACAAAAAATAGATGCATTCACCGACGAAAAGAAAATGTGGGAAAAGAAAAATTGTTAAATAATGAAAAATGCTTTAATAATGCAGCATGTTTCATCAAAATCGGTCCAATAGAATTAAAGATACAGCTTGATGCCTGTTTTAGTAGCGGCTATTAAATACGAAAGCTCAAGTAAATCTGGTTCGTTGATTTTTTTTTATAAATCTAATGCCGCGGACAAAAGCTAGTAATAAGATTGTTGAGGAGTTTCAATACAAATTAAGCCCAAAGCTTGTGAACTGTATAATTTACTAGGTGTTGTTACGTTTGACGTGTATGCGTTCAAATTCCAATTAGAAACAACCAATAATGACGCGCCGACAGTTGCGGGCGGTGGGGGCTGCGCGGGCGATCGCACCCCTCACCGGACGGTGCACGCGCATGCGCAGACAAAGATAATAATTGACATACCTGCAGACAGAACCGCCTGATCCACTGCTGCATGAAATCAAAGTGCTCGTCGCGGTAGTCATGTTCCTTCTCCAGTGTGCTCATGTAGTCAGTCTGGTGGAAAATGACACAATACAGGGCTAAAATAGTAGAAACACGATTACACTAATACGTCATATTATGTACGGTCAAATCAACTTAGACGTTTTTTGGGTTTGTAATAATCTATGATCTGCAGATAAATAAAT
>WUAW01024664.1:3905-16354 GCA_017165845.1 Thaumetopoea pityocampa
GAATCCTAATTTGGGACTAGATCAATGTGTGTGAAAAAGTGTCCAGAATATTATTATTATTATTATTTCTTGCAACAATGTCAACACTTTCAAAAATTCCCATTCTGGTAATCAATTAATTGATCCCGTACAACAGATATCATAAGCCAAACATATTGTTCCGTCTGTATTATTGTAATATCTTATTATCTTAAGAAAAATTAATATAACTCACATCGATATGATGCCATTTAAATCATTAGTATGTTTCCTAATTAATATTTTTTTGCTAACATGTACTATAAGGACGTTTTAAAATATGAATTAGAATATTTTTCTTTTATAGAAGATGCATCTCAAATCTCAGACATGAATAAAGTTGAATTAATAATTACACACAGAATTGTGTTCCATCTATGTAGCAACTAATACGTATCAGTTGATAGATCAGCCATGAACACTGGCATTATTGGCGCTTCCTATGGCTACCGAATTCTAAGAGACTTATCTGATGGTAATAAATAAATACAATGGTATTTTTAGTGCCACCATTGAGTTTTAGTTTAATCTAAATAATTAACGCCCACTTGTATACAAGCTCGTGAAATATGTGGCTGTGGGCGGACAGTATGGAAACTACGAACGGAGAATGTTATAATAATGTTTTCTGACACAGTAAAGAAAGAAGGAGAAACAAAGAATGAGAAACAGACACACATTTATTCAGACAAGGACAGAGACAGGAGACAGTTCAGGATCAACAGCCCGTGGAAGTCTAACGCTAGACATGAGCTTCATCCTTAAAAGGAGGGATTTGCCATAATCTCCAAGCTTGGCAGGCGTCATGATGATCGCAGTGGATTTTGATTGAATAACATGATAACGCCGCAGCCCATTATCCTGATACGTCGTATGGTTTTCACATGTGAAAAAAGTATAGTTAGATATAAACAAAAAACGTAACAGGACTAGGAGGTCGTTTATAGTGTTCTAATAAAATGAAAATTTGTAAACCATACCCTTTTTATCAATACGATGGATTATTTATTGTGTAAATTATCCCCAGTCTATATGCACTACCACTACAGGAGTATGGATCGCCTCTAAATCAGGAGGGGGAATAGGCTATAATCTATCATTCTGACCTAGTGCGGCTTGATAGGCTTCACACATGCAGGTACGCAGGATTCCTCATGAAGGTTTCCTTCTCCGTTGAGTAGGTACATTGGTGTCAACAATGTAGAGCGTAAATGCCTTTGAAATGACTCAGTGGTATGGAACCGGGATTGAACTCACGACCACTTGGTCGCGAGTCGTATCTGTCACTACTAGACTACCAGTGTGCTTATAGTGTCACAATGAACGGTGTTCAGCATTATGCATCCAACACGTACCCACGGCTCATTTTTTCTAGGTCATCAGTGCATCGGGTGGGAGGAGTCTACCCACGCTGTGCTTTCTGGTCCATGTTCGCCACTCGAGTGCGTCAACCTATGTTGAGAAATTCATAATGTATTTTTTATCATCAAATTTACCTTAATATTAATCTAATCCGTATTAAAATACTAAGTCCGCCTTTATACATCTATCTATCTCTATCTATAGGTACTATAATATACTATTATAAAATTATTAAATGTCAAATTTTCAAAAAATCAGCGATATTTAAAAATGAACTACTTAGATCGACTAATTAAGGGCTTCTGAAACCAAATCTGTCGTGTTTGTTTGTTTGTTTGTTCGGGCGTCACGCAAAAACCGGCAGGTGGATTTTGGTTAAACTATTACAGTTTTAAAGGTACTATTCCAACTTAAATAATGCGGCATGTTTCGGTGCAGTAGAAATGAAGATACAGCCTGATCCTTGTTTTAGAACCGACCGTTAATGTACTAGAGGGCAAATAAAAGTGATTCATTGCTTTTATATAAATCTATGGTTGTGTCGGGATTTCCCATGTAGCGGAAAACCGACATTCACGCGGGCGGAGCTGCGTGTAAAAACCAGTTGTTTAAATATTTAAATTACATACAGATAGTAAAAATAAAACAATAATTAACTTAAAGCTATGAATATTCTAAGAAGGGTGCACTCTTGTCGGTCGGTAGGGTACCCATTACGCCGGCCGCATTACCTCGTTGTATAGCTATTGCTAAACGTTGAGCTAAATAGCGGCCAGCGTTCTGATCGGCTGTTGCACTAAACATTTAAATAAATAAATATAACCAATTCTAATAGTTTTTATTGCAACGTATATATAGAATAACTAGCCATCATCATTATCATCATTAGAGAATCATCGACTGTCACTGTAAAACTCAGGTCTCTCAGAATGACAGGGGTTAAGCTTACAGATCACCACGCTGAACTCTACCGATCCACATTAGCGTAATTCATACGCCATCGTGAAAATCACTCAAGTATACAGATTTCTTCACAATGTTTTTCTTCACCGCTTGAAGCGAGTAATAATTAATTAGTACGCAAATGATTTGGAAAAGTCAGAGGTAAGATATGCCTTACACTCTAATTAGATATAAGACTTGGCATTGCACCATCATACGTCTAGACTATTTATTACATGCATAGATAATAATCACGCTTTTCCCTGGCTCTCCGGCGGAGAATCGAACCTCGGTCTTCCGTGTGACAGGCGGGGATAATGACCACTATACTACCGAAGAATTGGGGTAGGTAGGCTACTACTTGCTAAGGTGGCTATCCGTAGCCAAATTTTCGCCCTAGCGGGAAACGAGACGTATCGAGTGGCGGATCAGGACACCGCCATTTTAAGATTCAAAAATGTTAAAGTTCCTCATTGGGTTTCCACAAAAGCAGGTGTAAAATATGTAAAACAGAGCCTCGCATGCTTGGGTAAGGCTAACCATGATCTTGGGTCTATCAGTCCAAGCTATAGAATCATGTATGTATGTATAGCCATCTGCGCGATAGCTACTAGCTAGGCCATTACTCCTTCATTATATAATCTTACTTTAACTGTATATCTCTAAAATCTCTTCACTGTCACTTGCTTCAGAATCACTTTTATATGTCATAAACAATAACAATCTCGCGTATAAATTCACATCTCGTTACAAATGCAGCCCAAGACAGGTTTTTGACATTTTAAAAGCACGTTTATAAAATGTCTAAAATTGGAACAGACGATAACCAGTCGCCGTATCTAATTAAGAAAGCAATTTGCAAGTTATTTATGAACTATAAAATAATAAAGAGGTATACCGCCGCTTATCGGCTGAGTCAGAGGAAATTGGTTGGATGCAAACAGATCTAAACGCACAGTTTATGTGGGAGCCCTTTTGAATTCGGCTGCCTTGTGTTTTTATCTCAACAACACGGCGATGTTAAAAATTCAAATAATTTTCATCCAGAATACAGTAATTGATAGAATAAATATGGCGGAATAACTCTGCTCCTCCGTCCTTTGGATGTCTCATAATAGTTCATTAAAGGAGTATGTTACTTGTGGTGCCGGCATAATAATAGTATCACTCCATCTCTACCCATGGATGCTGAGAGAATCAGGTAAAAAAATTCACCAGGATAACGGGTAGCGTTATCATCTTATTTAATTAAAATTTACCGCGATCTCCAAGACGCCTGTCAAGCGTGAAGATTATGACAAATAACTCTTTTTAAAGTCCACATCCATTTCCAGCAGTGGACTTTTAAGGGCTGATGATAATGACGAAGAAAGGAGTAGGCGTCCACAATTATTTCGCGGAAAAAATTTTGTATAGGGCTGTCAGATTCATGCTGTTTAAAACTCGTAGCCTTTTTTCCTTCCAAAAAATGCCTGACGCATTTCGTTCTTTCTTGGGCATGGCATAACGGTTATGTGGTGTTGGCATCCATTAAAAACTACACGCGTCCTTCTATAACTCGTGTGCTCGGCCGTGGAGGTTACTCGCGTGAAAATAAAATTTGTGGCGTAGATCAATACATTTATATATATCATAGGAGCTCTCAGATTGCACTAAGACTTCTCCGGCGCCTCCTCTATCCATTAACTCAAGGTGCTAACGGCCGACGTCTTGAGCCGCACATGTTGCCGCCTTTCCCGGAAATCGTTTCAGATGCTCCGGTTCCCGCCCGTCACGTCACGGTCCACATATATACATATATTATCAATCAGTTTATTCAGTTGGTTCACTCTATTTAATAATAATAATAATCTCAACATTCACACACATTGATTTAGGATTCCCTGTATTTTGGGTACTAGACGACGATATATGTATTTACTTATATAGATAAATAGATATAGATAGAATATAGAATTATATTTTTTTTATTCCACGATGGTGGCAAACAAGCTTACGGCTCGCCTGATTGTAAGCGGTTACCGCAGTCTATGGACGCCTGCAACATCAGGAATATCACACGCGCGTTGAAGATCCATCAAAAATTTACTCACTCCCCTCTTGAAGAACCCCATACTGTAATCTTTCGGGAAAACCTCAGCAGGTAGTTCATGCCACAATCGGAGCGTTCGCGGGAGTAAATTCCTCTGAAACCGTACTGTACGCGACCATTGAGTTTCCAATGTGTGAGGATGAAATCTCTGCCGATGGCGAGCGGTGCGATGGTAGAAAGTGGCTGTGGGCATCATATCAAATAACTTCTCGGAACACAACCCATTGTACAAGCGGTAGAACACACATAAGGAGGCGAAATCTTATCCTTAAACTTAAAGCTTCGATACCGCTTATGAGAGGGATCACCGACGATTCTCATAGTTCGTCTCTGAGCTGAATCAAAAGGTCCAAGCTGGTATATCCAGGTGCACCTGCCCAGAGATGGCAACACCACTCCATATGGGGCCGGACTTGCGTTAATAGCAGTCTTTGCCCCGACGTGAAGTACTGCTTTGCACTATTCAGCACACCGAGCTTTTTGGATGTCATCTTAACCTTGTCTTTTAATTGACTTCGGACCTGGACGTTGTTGGAGATGTCGAGATCAAGGATCCCAATACTCTTCTAAATAGTAAGGCATGTGTTCTGGAATTGTAAGAAATGGAAATGGAATTTTCATAGCGGTGAACGCACAAACTTGTGCCTTGGAGGGGTTAAATTGGACTAAATTATCCCGACCCAAGTCGAAGACTCTAGATAGAGTGCTTTTGATTTCAGACACAAGTTGCTCGCGACTTTCTTCTACAACTTCTTTTTTCTTTATATTATTAATATATATTATAAATATAATTATATATAATATAGGATTATATAGATAATACATATATAGCTAAACATTCATGATTCGATTACAAGTATTCGTGCTCATCATATAAAGATTGTCCCTACCAAGATACGAACCAGGGACCAATTGGCATAGAGATAAGGGTCACTGACCCAATCAGTTGTCAGGTGAGACGTATTTAATGTGAGATATCTGAGATTATTTTAATGATAATTAGATATTCTGAAATCACAATTTCAAACGTCTCCGAAAACCCTAATGGGGTCTGAATATTGTGTATTTACGTTGTATATTTTTGTGATTGTAATTATTTTATTTAAAAACCAGCAGCGCTATTTATAAAGGCCACAGTGTCATCTCTCAGGTTTAGTATTGCCCAGAAAATATTTTTCGTTTTACGCAAGACTGATAGAAAGATAGATACAATATCTATCTATACAATATTGAGAATAGATAAGAATGATAATCGTCCCTATCACAGCGCAAAGCCGCAGGTTTTAGCTGGGTCTATATAAACACTGAACAGTTCTACTTTTCTACTACTTATCGAATTGTGAGATGATGAAACTATAAACGATAATGAATTGCAACTATAAATGATAACGAACTAAGAACTATGTGTGCTTCACTGTGTGATGGAAATAATGATGATTTATAGCCATCTTGGTATCGTGTCTATCTTTCTGCCAGTCTTGCGTAAGACCAAGATTGCTTTTATGGCAACGCCACCCAGATTGTGAAACTATATTCATAAGCTGTATATAAATTAGTTACGTTTTCTAAACATTCCTGAGCACAAAAGTAGCGGGAACTTGGAACTTAATGTATGCTTTGTAAGCAACAGAAACAATAACTTGATGAGAATATAACAATCATTTTGTATCTTCCTAATAATACTAATGCATATTTCTTACTAAACAAAATTGTATATAAACAAAAGATTTACTTATAGCTTAAGTATTATATTATAGTATTTCTGCAATGTTCTGTTGAAGACTCTTAATATGACACTGATTGTAATTACAGAAGACCCAATACACGACGATATCGAATAACGTGATAAGAATAAAATAATTATTTTGCAAGTACCTAAAAATACTAATGTAAATTTTTTACCAAACAAAATTTTATAATAAGAATTTAGTACTATCTCAAGTATTATAGTATTTCTGCAATATTTTGATACTGATGGTTGTACCACAGATGACTTAATACATGACGATATTGAATAAAATACCAAGTCACCAATTTCTTGTCCGCTTACACAATACGGTAACAATGAGACAATAAGAAGCGATTACATACGCATGACGCGAAGAGACAATGGAGCTCTATTAGAAAACAATATAAACGGTGGTGAAATCAAGCGAGATGATTAATCGATACCACAACAATAAGACGGGATCGATACAAATGGTACTGACATATTTTTGATTTAATGTTTATTCACAACGCAATTAAGTATAAAAATGAGAATAGTATACTCAACGAAGAAAATTGGGGTATGTAAGACTACAACTTACTAAAAACCTTCGTGGTGATCTTGTTCAATATCACAGAAATAATTTGAGTTCTCTAAATAAAATCACTTTTGTGTCATGCTCACCTTAAGCCTGTTTAACAATATATGCTTGCATAAAAAGCAGTTTATCAGTAACTGATTAGTTCTGATTTATACTAGAAGAGAGCTACAGAAGACGTGTGGGTCTGTTTAGGTAATTCATTATAAAACTCTTGAAAGTAATTACATTGTGCGATATTATTATATTTATGGCAAGATTAGGTATTTTGCTAAAGTGCCAAATAACTTAATGTCAGTCACTTGTACTCATCATTATCCCTAGTGCATCAAAAATGAAAAAAAAAAACATAGTGCTACCAGTACATAAAATTTCTGAATGATTTTTTTTTGAAAGACCAATTTCTTGCATAGATAAGTTTTTTATCCAGTATTATTCATTCACCTAAATTATGTTTATTGAAATATCTTAATAGGCTCATTGAATGCTAATCAAATAAGTTGAAAAAGCTTCCGTAAGTGCAGGTCAGTCTAAAGGCCAACAATGTCTTCCACCCGATTTTATCACCACTTGGTAGTCGATTCTGACGTCGGCAAGAACTCAAGGAATGTTTTCTCGTTTAAGTTTCATGTTTTTTTACGACCAGTAGCTAGCTTATGAACGCAGTAGATGACTTCAAAATTCAAATGTTAATGAAATCAGATTATATTAAGTAAATAAATATGTAACTTTAGTGTTCTTTTTATATATATTGAAAAGGTATTCTAGAAATTTAGTTAGGATAGTGTGGGTAGAGTTATTTTATATAAGAGTGTGAAATACTTTGGTATGCCTATTTTTTTATCACGATCTTATACGGGATATAAGAAATGTTTGACTACATATTTAAAAGTAAGTTAATCTATACTATAAAAGTGATAAATGTCAAATTTTGTAAATCAAAGATATTAAAAAAACTACTCAAGTCGACTAATTTGGGGTTTCTGAACCAAATCCGTCGATGTTTGTTTGTTTGTTCGAGCTTCACGCAAAAAACAGCCGATACTTTTTGATCAAACAGTTACAGTTTTAAGGTACTAAATATTTTGACTTAAATACTGCAGCATTTTTCATTAAAATTGGTCCAGTAGAATTGAAGATACAGCTTGATCTCTGTTATAGTAGCTGTCGTTAAGGTACGAAAGCTCAAGTAAAAGTGGTTATAGTGATTTTTATATAAATCTGTGATTGTTCGGGATTTCCCATATTCACACGCCAAAAAAGCTAGTGGATATTTAAAATTTAATTTAATGGGCACACTGACGAAATTCGCCTCTTTTTTGAAGTACTCACTGACCTCGTATGCAATCTGTTCGATGGCTATTGATATCGATGGCTAGCTACTGCCGCTCCTGGACAACTACAAAAGTTTGTTACTCTTATAAAACTATGTACATCAGTGTTCCAATTCTACTGTATATGCTTTGATACTCTGTAGGTTTGTAGTTAAGTCTTATGCCTGTGATTGCGAGAAAGTACCCAATATATTTTAACCAGGGCATAGCAGTGTTTGGAGTAATTCTATTTTAATTATGGCAGTTAGTACGCAAGTCACCATTTTGAATATAGACCCATTGGTCAATGGTTGATATACGCGTGCATTCAATCCATTTGCGCACTGATTGGATTATTAATTGTATTGATGTTACCAAATAGTAAAAATTACTACGAAACAGTAAAAATAAAATTATTACTATTTGGTGGTAGATTGAAAAGAAGATGGTGATACCTAATCCCCAGAATTTGTTCACCCCAACCAGGTGGAGCCATTCATTGTCTATGTATATACAGTAACTTATGGGACCTATAAAACTCCACATAGAACGCCATACTGTAATTCTTTTATGTATATTACAAATATTAATATAAGAAATCACTCAGCAGTTTTGTTTATATTGTTACATCCTTGGGTGTATCCAGTAATTATTATACTCTTCATTATTACATTGCTTACTGTATTTTTTTCTTGCTTGACAGACTCGCAGTTATCCTCAAAGGGTAACTAACATACATCGCTGACGCTATTTATAAACGATCCGTTTATTTTTTTTAATCCTCGTTTCACTTCTGTGCGCCCGCGCACCTGCCAGCTGCAGCGCGCCTGATTGGTCGTGTCAGGATGCACGAGTCAATAACATCTAACCACTCTCTTGAGGCCACCCTTACGGCTGTTTTCTTAGCCCTTATCTTGTATTCTGTTATTCAAGCTGGGATGTTTCTTTTTAATTTTGTTAAAAATATTACAGATTGAGAAAACTTTGACATAATCATAATTTGTGTCGTGTTAGATTTTGTAGGTTCAGTAGTACAAAATAAAAACAATTTAGTACATTTGTAAAATTCAATTATTTTATTTCTAAATTGAGATTACTAAATTGAATACATACATGGCCATTAAGTGGTCATCATCATTTTATAATCCCCAGTCCATATTCGTCCCCACTACAAGGGCACGGACCTCCCCTGATTAGGAGGGGGATTTTTCTTTAAAGAAATATTCATTGTCTAGAAGCGATATATTGTGATGGTTCAACATATAATTTAAATTTCTCGAGTGTTCATTATGATGTTAAACTCCAAACATCTATTTCTTAAATCTATTTGATGACTAATGTAAAACATTTATAATCAAAATAATGTACCGATACAAATTCCCGTTATTATGATCAAGTTCGAGTGTAAATAAACATTTTAAAAGCTATAAATAACCTGCAATGAGCTGCGGCTTCGAAACATGTATCTTAATGCATCACTCAAGTCATTGCTATCACTTGATCTCAGTCCGAATTCCGTACTTAAATGGAACATATTAAAAATTGGTAACGGCGAGACGAGTGTCGTAAGCGGAAGAGCTATATAATTTGTTTTGCAATAATGACAATGTAATTATTAGAAAATAAATAATTGACAGAGCTTTACAGTCGTTAATTACAATGATGTATGAAGGCCAATGGATATATTCTATTTCGTCACGACTTTATATTTTGACTTCGTGGGTTTCAATTGAGACGTGTTTCATAAAAATTACTTAGAAACTGGTAAATTAGTTGCATACATTGAACGTAAGTCGACTGAGTCGAAGTCGTGTTGAAGAAAGGTCAGGTTAGGAGTACCCGCAATGGACGAGGTTGTATGAAAGCGTTGATAAAGTATGTCAGAATCGTAGCAAGTGGGAAGAATTGGTCTCTGCCTACTCCAGTGGGAAAAAGGCGTGACTGTATGTATGTATGTAATGGCATATATGTGTATATTTTTATTGAAATGCTAAATCAGAGAATGTAAAGATGGGTAAGACAATTCTTTTGATATTGTGCCGCAAATATTCGCCTCTCATATATTATAGTTCGTTCGGCATAATAACAGTGTCCACTTCATTTCTTCCCATGGATGCGGTGTAAACCAACTGAGGGATGCACTAGAATAATAAGCAGCAGCGTTATCCCATTATCTACTGAAAACTCCAAGACCCCCGTCAAATGTGGAAGTTATGGCAAATAAGAGTCCTCCTACATTTTAGGGAGGAGGCCGCAGTGGTGTTGGTGATGATGATGATGATAGTTCGCCTAAAATTAACTATAAGACACGTTGCAGGTTTTTTGATACAAGTATTCCTAAAATATGTATTTACTACAAAAATATAAAGAGTCGAAATTTTTTACATATTTGTAATTTATATTGAAGGAAATTTATTCTGTCGTATGTCAGAGTTTATGTAGGTTTTGATTTTGTGCTAAGCAATCCGGGGTAACTCAACTTTATATAGTGAAAATGTATGTTTATGTTATATTCGTGATCAAATAACAATTAAAATTACGCTTTTGCTTCTACAACATGTGTTCGTGGTCAACGATATTTTAGTGGCTCACTTTAAGACGGCTACTTTAGAGACACGCAATGAGATTGACAATTGCTGATAACATTCAGCCGCTACCCTGTCTAAAGTTGAGCCATTAAACAAATGGACAGCTGTAAGAAAGCAAATTGATTGTTGTGATAAGTCACTTCGACTGGCACAACTGAATGATCATACGAAATGACTAAAGGTAAGAGTTGAGTAATCTGTTTATATAAACTTGAAATAATAATCTTTCGTATTATCGTTAACTGGACATTACAATAAACTAGCTGAAGCTCGTAGCCATGTTTGTTATAAGTTTACAATGGTGGTGATAATTTACTACATCTGTCCTAGGTATTATATCTATCTCTCTACGAAATTACAATACATTCGACTGAACAATTGTTGCGTGAAGTTGTAGATGTGAATTGAGTAAAGTCGTAAAATTTAAGATTCAATTTACCGCAACTTGGGTTCTATTTAGGACAGATTATAAACTTAAATAGGATATAGGTTGCGGAATTATTACACAAACAGTTTGCTGAAGAAATGCCGTAAATTTTGTAAATTGTACGCGTTGTATTCAAAGCAGTAGCAACAAGGCGCTAACTAACGGCAAATCATATCCGTAGTGCATCAATAAATTTATTTTGATAAATAATACAAGGCTTGCTGATCATGGGTTTATTATATTAATCATCATGATCATCAAAATCAGCCTGTGTAAGTTTACTGCTGGAAATGGAATTCCTCCTTAAAAAGGAGAGATTGCCATAATTTCCCCGCTTGGCAATTATTTTGGAAATCGCAATATATTTGGTTGAATGAAAGGTTGCTGCTTGTTATCCTGGTACATTAAATAGCTGGTTCTCACAGCACCCACGGTGAGTGATAGAGTGACCCTATTATTATGCTGGCGTCACACAGAATTATATTAATAAATTTTATTAAATACAATTAAAATTGTGAAGTGGTCTCTGCTTACCCCAATGGGAAAAAGGCGTGACTATATGTATGTAGTATATATTATAGTCTCTGCGTACCCTTACGGGATATTGGCGTGAGCGTATATGTATATGTATGTAAAATTGTGCGACGGTTGATTCATCGATTCGATACGAATAACACAAAAAAGTGAACAGGAATGTTGTCACACCTAGAATCAAAAGAGGTAAACATATTAAATGAGAAAAAAGGCTTCGCTATCTTATAAATAAATTATAGTTAAAAAACCCAAGAATCACACTTTTATAGTTAATTGAACTAAAAAGTAAAAAAAATATTCTTAATTTAAGATAAGAATAAAATGATTAACCAGAAAATTTATGTCATTGTGGTAAGCGCGTGGGGTGTTCGATATCAATTGTTATAATCTCTTACTAATTCTATTTCGAAATGCATTGTTGGTGTAAAATTGTAGTACAAAGCACCCCACGCTTTTACCACAATTACATTAATTTTCTCGTTAATCATTTTATTCTTATATTAAGAATTATTTTTTACTTTGGCTACGTGGTCGAAGGGCTTTAGTTATATGACGTGACAAACCTGTGCATTAGCTTGATTTATGGCGCCTAGTACAGTTTACAATGGTTCTAATTCTGTTGTAACATAATTAAATTTAGTCTTTCTCGATAGAGATAATATATTTTCCCAAGTCAAACGCCAAAACGAGATAGCTACAATTTTGGTGCTATCAGTTTCGTTTAGTCAATAATGCAACATTTTTTTGGACCGTTTAACAGAAATGTAGGTCGGTACTCGCTATAAATGTTTGCTAACTCGTTTTGGTGTTTGACATTAGAAAAAGATAGGGAGGGACTAAATTTAGTTAAGTTCTGTTACAACAGAA
>WUAW01024674.1:2685-22258 GCA_017165845.1 Thaumetopoea pityocampa
TTTCCCCAGTTGTGCTTGGCCTCAGTGCTCTTACATTGGCTATTTGAATACTGCCAGCATTAGGCCAGATACTGCCTTGACAGTGAAGAGCCGATAGTCCTCTGGTCTGGGGTACGATGGATGTTAATAATAAGTGTACGATCAACTAACTGTATATATGTCGTAAGACTGTTAGTCGAAGCAACTCTTCCATCATTATCTTGATCATCAGTCAGAGGACGCTCACAACTCGACTGTTCCTTAAAAATGAGGGTTCTATCGTAACCTTGACAGTCATCTTGGAGATCGTAGTAGACTTTAATAATGACGATAACAGTGTGTAATAATAGTCATTACCAGTCAGTAATTACTTTGTGATTTGTTATCAATAGTTATTAGGAAGTCATTAGTTATGTGTAAATACTATGCAGATAATATATGTACGTATATACACACGGTCCCGTGATGGTGGCCGGTGAGGATATCGCCGCTGCGTCCTATTTGCCAACTCCCTCAATGTTACGTTTCGTGATGAACGGCGACACGGAGCAACGTGATGTCTCACCTTATCTTTCCTGGGCTTGTCTTTCTTGTCGGCAGCTGGTTTAATGGTGATGGCCGGCTCCTTCATCAGCGGCGGCGTGCTTGTGAATGTCGGTGTCAGTACGTCTGTTAGAACGAACAACATTGCACTGACTCACAAAGAACTCAACACAAACAAATAAGGCTAGGCTCGAGAATTATATCGATAAAACGACATTGAGCTGATATTTAAACTCATGTATACAAAAACATGTTTATGGCATATGTTTGCTATGTTTACAGTGTAGACACCAATGTACTTAACGGAGATGGAAAACTTCGTGAGGAAACCTGCTTAGCCAGTCAGGTGTGTGAGGTCTACTAACCCATACTAGGCCAGCGTGGCCTAGACTACGGCCTAATCCCCTTTCCTGATCAAGGGATGTCCGTACCCCTGTAGTGAGGACGAACGTGGATTGGGAATGCTCGCTGTGTGGCGCTAGCATAATTATAGCGTCACTCCATTTCCTCCCATGGATGCTGTGCGAACTAGTTAAGGGATGTACCCGCATAACGGGCAGCACCATTATCCTGTTGAATCAAAATCTACTGCAATCTCAAAGACACCTTCCCTCACTCTCCTCTTTGTCTTCCCTCCTCTATAAAGAGGAGGCTCATGACCAGCAGTGGACTACCACGGTTCGATGATGATGATGATATGTTTATGACTTCATTACGCCAAAACAGCTGGAACCGGCTTTTGATGAATTCAGTATGTAATTAGAATATGTTCTCTATAGAATGAGACACTGGTGCTGATTCTGTTGTAACATCACCAAATTTAGTCCCTCCCTATTTTTTTCTAATGTCAAACGACAAAACGAGACAGCCACAATTTTGATGCTATCAGTTTCGTTTAGACACATCAAAATTAAAAGACTTAGACGCGATCTCGGAACATACGGATTAAAGATGCGTAACAACATCTTTTTGAAACATTTAACAGAAATGTAGGTTGGTACTCGATATAAATGTTTGCTATCTCGTTTTGGCGTTTGACGTTAGAAAAAGATAGGAAGAGATTAAATTTGGTTAAATTACAACACAATTAGCATTGTATACTTTTTATTAAAACATCACACTAGCGAAGCAAGAATCCATCCAGTAGACACTTATTTGATGTTTTTCGTTTTAAAATCAATGATCTGGCTAGTTTGTTTTATACATTAATTCCATATTGGTATGTTGAAGGGATTACCTTCTTGGATGACTTATGCTCACCTTTAGGCAGGTCAGGTGGTGAGGATGGCACCGTGAAGCTTGACTAAAGCAAGACTCCTGTGATTGATCATCAAGACAGAAGGAGGATGTAGAGTTTGATTTTAGTGAAAAAACCGCTCCACATATCTAACACACCTGGGCCTTCAGTGGGGCGAGCGTAATGCCGCAAGCATTTGAATACATTAAAAAAGATTATTTTCATAGCTATATTGACATCTCCATGCAATGACATCGTAACCTTTTTTTTCTGCTTATAGAGTTATATAGCTTTTGTTAACAAAAAAATATAATAAAATATATGTTTTCTTTAATAATTTTAAAGTGAAGAAAATAGTGCTCCTAAAATACACTAAATCGAGATGCTTTTCTTGAACTTTATATTAATTTTTAACTTTAAATTTTGATATCTCGTAAAAACACGGAAATTCGAAAACGGAAATTCTCGTAAAAACTCGTTATTGCACGGAGGTGTCGATACAGTGAGTGTTTGCGACTGACTCTGTTGGACAGGCGCGAGCGGCAGCTGCGGCTGCGGCTTGGAGAGCTTGTTGGCGGTGAACATGAGCGAGTTGGCGGCCGGCCGCATCTGCACGTCCTGCAGCGCGCCCGACGTGTACACGCGCGCCTTGCTCGACCGCGACGACTCCTGCCACGTGTCACAGAAACAACTATTTATTTGACGCATAAAAGTCACAGACACCACTCCTTTAGACATGGTGAGGAAGAATTTTTATATTCTGGACACTTCACACACATTGATCTAGTTCTAAACCAGGACTCTCTGTACCTTATGTACTAAACAACGATATACATTACACATACTTATAAAAATAAATACTAATATATATAGATGAAAAAGTCCATGATTCGGATATAAATATTTATGGTGTAATCTCTGTGGTTGTAATTCTGCCATAAGCCCAAAATGACAACGGTCGACTTCCGCCAACTGTTATGACTAATGTACTGAGTACTGTCCATAATATGGAGGATACTCGATATAGCTGTATGATATCGGCGTAATCCTGTGCATCTGTCCGTGAGGGCCACTAGAATCGGAAGAATACACCAGAGTGATTCAGCACCTACTATTGAAATCTGCAGAACGACAAGTGTCGACATATTAATGTCCACACTTGTCGTTTTGGGCGAATTTTCAGTGAAATTAAAGTGAGAAGCTACTCTCGTTCAATAGGCAACGGTTGCGTGGCCTTGTAGGGGCATTTAGAGGCCATTATAGCGTTAACAAACATATATATACGATGAATTTATCCGGCACCACAGCCTGTCGATATTGTGACACAGCGGAAGAAACTGTGGAACACTTGCTGTGTTGTTGCGATGCTTTGACCGGAAGGCGAATTGATCTTCTAGGTCTGGGGTACCCCAGACCAGAGGACTATCGACTCTTCACTGTTAAAACAGTATCTGACCTAATGTTGGCAGTGCTTAAGTAATTAGTGTAAGAGGGCTGAGGCCAAGCACAACCGGGACAGTACAAAAGATCCCATTGGGTCGAAGTGCATCGAGGCCTTCGCGTCGCCCAGTTGGGGGCATTAGGATAAGATAAGATACTATTGAAATCTGCAGAACGACAAGTGTCGACATATTAATGTCCACACTTGTCGTTTTGGGCGAATTTTCAGTGAAAATATTTTTGAAAACACTGTTTTGAATTTTTCTCGGCGAATACAAAGGCGACCTATTTCCAAGAGCAGATTTCGATGGATGTCTTCAAGAGACTGACCTTGGAGCCGTTTCCGTGCGCGTTGTTTTGCGCGTGCTTGTAGTGGGAGTTGTGCGCGGGCTGCCGCGGGTAGTACCCGGGCGCTGAGCGCTGGCGGAACGCGTCCCGCGGGAACCCGTTGCCGAAGAGCTTGTCTGGCGGCGGGCCAAGGGAAGTGGGCGGCTGCAGGCTGAGACCCGCGAGCACGTCGTCCAGCGGGCGACGAGGGCCGGAGCGGAACAGTGAGTCGCGTTCGCGCCGCGGAGGGTCGTCATCGGGCCGCAGCTGGTGCATAGGCACAGGGCCCTCCGCTGACACCGCAGCGCGCGGAGTCCACCCGCCGCGCCGCAGCTCGGCCACATCGCGCAGCATAAAGCGGATGCGCGGAGCCAATTCACGCGATGTAGACAGCGTTTCTATACGCGCGAAATATTGGTCCATAAGCCCACGGCCCCGCTCCGAGTCAAGAACGCGGCCACACGTACGCACTAGCTGCGCCAGACACTCCAGATCCTCGTGGTGCTCGGCCGCCGCGCGCCGCGCTAGCAGGTTCTGGATGCAGCGGTGCAAGATCGACTCCGCCAGGATTTCGAGCTTGCCCAGCTCGCCGATGAATTTGATGTTGCCTAGCATCTTGCATTTGGCGAGATGCCGCTTCTCGTCCTCATCGGGTGTTAGCACCTTGTCCTCGTAGGCGGCGAACGCCTGGTGAAAGTAAAACGCTTTATTAAATAAAGTCATTTAATTTATTAATTAAGGTGCCTCAAATGGTTTCAAGAATCGAGTTACTGCTAGTGCTTCAAGTTTAATATACTTATATCTGTCTATGGTTATTAAAGTGGACTTTTTTTAGTTTATTAACGAAGATCTACAAACCTATATTAGGCTAGAATATTAGGCTAGAATGGAAGACTATCATGCCCTTCCTGTTTGAGGAGGTCTGTGCCTTTGTAGTGGGCACGAATATGGACCGGAGATGAATGACGCTCTGATAGAACAGCAGCTGATTAAATGATTGCATTAAGAATGTTACATATATTAATTACCTGGGCGCGGTTTTCGAACTCGGTGCGACATTTGTTCAGAAGTAGCAGTTTGAATGTGCATGGCTGCCCCGGCGGTTCAAAGTTGGGTGCTTCCTCGCTCAGCCGCTTGCATAACTGAGCATACATAGACGAGTACTTGGGCTCGTCCAGCGCCTTCTCGAAGATGAGAAGGATCACGCCCTTCAGCACCTTATCAGAATCGAGCTCCAAGCCGAGCAGGTCATCGCTCAGCTTCTGGAACTTCTCCGGCGTGAGTTTATTGAGGATACCACGAACCTGAAAATTGATTAATTTGAAATGTGTCAATAGAATCCAAGTGAAGACCACAATCTAATCAATATAAAATTGCAATGTTCCAATTTTACCTTTGTAACATTATTCAGACTTGAGTCTGCATATATATATATATATATATATACTCTGTTACATTGTCTGCTCTTTTTGCAAACAATGTGGTTCTTGGGAACAGATGGGTTTAGATGATCTCTGATATTAACCCCGTCGTCAGCACAATCCCTATGTATGGTGTAATTCAAACACCAGTTGTTTCCAGCTAACCGAAATACTGAATGAGGTCTGATCTAAACTAAATGTTGGAGTGGGATACCAATCTATTATGTATACATGTAAAATAAGTAAAAAAAAATTAAATTAAACGGTTCTATTGTAAAGAAACATAATAATAATGTAGATAATGCACTAAAAGCTAAAAAATAAATAAGTAGGTATCAGGTACCAATCACACCACTCTCCTCATCAATATAGGGCATTGACCAGACTAAAACAAAATCGTGGGGCGTAGGGTATCCTGAGTAATATGTAAATGATCGTTCTGTGATGTCGCACGATGATAGTGACGAATTCACTTTTACCACACATTTTGCACAAGTTGTCTAGTGAGAAGATGCATCTAAAGCGTATAATGATATGAGCGGTCGACTGTAGATAATAGAAATTTGACGCGCCCCACGATTTTATTTTAGTCTGATCAATGCTCTATATTGATGAGGACAGCGGTGTTATGTCTGGTACCTGATATCTACCTAATTATTTTTTAGCTTTTGTACATTGTCGCATCATTATTATGTTTCTTTACAATAAAACCATTTAACATTCTGCCGTCCGGCGACACCACAGTGGTGTCGTGGGCAGAGATTTGCTCAACTGCCAGCGACACCAGAATGGTGTCGTACGCAAAGTATTGCTAAACGGCCAAAGATCATATACCTGCTCCTGAGCAAAACTCGGAAGTCGCTACTACATCGTGTGCGTCCCATCATGATGCGAACGATAGATTTTCTGGTCAGCTAAAGCAACACCAGCTAATACTCATTTCCGAAACGAAAACGAAGAAACCGCCATGTATGTTCCAAAAACAAAAAAAGAAGAACAAAATATTTAATGTGCAAGTCTTGTGGAGTTGCGTACAACTTGGAGATTGTTTTGCTTCATATCATCTAAAAGAGAAATACTAGTATTATAATTAGTGCTGCCGGCGCCAAGCGCAAACATTTCTCGAGACGTGCGGACGGACGGCAAAGCGTTAGCTTAAAATTTTTTTACGTTTTTTTATTTTCAGATTTTTAGCTTTTTATTTAGTTAATTTTATCATCGTGTACTGTATTCTACTAGTCAAACCCTTTCATTTGATACCCATATTGAGGGGTTTATAAAAATGTAATCCGCCATTTTGTGGTGGCTGCCATCTTGGATTTGAAAATTTTCGTAGTGTACTGTATTCTATTAACCAAGCCCTTTCATTTGATATCGATATTGAGGGAGGTTGTTAAAAAATATGTAATCCGTCATTTTGTGGCGGCGGCCATCTTGGATTTACAATGATATTGAATACATATAATTTGTACTGTCATCAGAAATAAAGGTGCGTACCAAATTTCAGATCAATCGATCAACAGGAAGATGGTAAAATTTCACCACACACAAGACACAAACAAGCTAAATAAAACCATTTAAAAATACTTCATACAGTGTTTTGGTTGATTTAAAGTCTGAGAGGACATCTTAAAGCAATCAACTTTTAAATGATGTAAAAAATACTTATTTCCTTTTCTTTTTAATTTAATCTTGTGCAGATTTACGATTTCCGTAGTCAATTTATTCCAGCTACCCTCTGCAGACTATCTGTCCATCTCATATATTTGTTATCATTGTCTATCCAGGTTTCGATGGACTGGACTGGACATCACTTGCAGTAATGTATTTACCTAAAATAAAAGTTAAGCGCCCAGCCGTGGTAATCGTTCCTCAGGAATTAATCACGAGCGTGGGGTCTCACCTTGCGGAATATGGTGTCGTGCTTGGCATCTCCATCGGTCACCTCGTGGTGTCTCAGAGAAGAGGGCGGGACCCAGCGACGCCTCGGCGGGGGGACTGCGGTCCGCCCCGAGGCGCGCGGCGCGGGCCCCGACTGCCGCGCGCTGTCCGTCTTGTCGCCGGTGCTGCCTCCTGCGCCCTGCTCGCTCGTCGCACGCGCACACGCGCGCCGAAAGCCTTTGCTGTTGCGCGTCGCGCGTCTCGCACCGCCTCACCGGGTGGCCCTCCACAATACAACACAGCGATTTTACAAATGGAAAGACTGTGTCACGTGTTGTTGTTGACATACAAGTTATATATTGTTTTGGACCAAAACTTAAGTGAAACATTGTAATATATGAGTCGCTGCGGTCAGGTCGCACTCTGTGGAGATCAGGGCACAATAGAGGGATAATCAAATGCACCGTGGTTTGAGACGGAGCACTAGACTCTTTTATATTTTCACAAAGGCGTCCGCTTGAACGCTCATACTGTCTGTCACGTGACTGTGACCTACGGTCTCTGGCCGATAAAAACGCCCAAGATCTGCAAAGTCCATGTCAAGCTTAATAGACTTTGACTTGCTACTGCTAGATTAAACCCATAACATTACCACACCCACCACCCATTACCATACCCATAAAAATTACATGATATTTTCCTAAAAAGATCGACATTGCTTACTTCAATCTAGAATATGTTGGAAAAAAACATAAAATATATGTTTTATATGCGTTCCTGGCAGCCAAAATATTAGTGTACCCCGGATACGACGTTAGTGATTCGAGCGTCAAACACACCTAACATTGTTTTCAATAACTGAAATGATTTATTATCGAAATCGGTACGAACCGATTTTGCAAGCACAAACATTATACTTGTATATGAATTGTGTACGACTAATTTTTACGTCATGTCATTTGCAAATGCATTGCATTGCATGCTATGTTACTTGAATGGAAGCGGCTAGTACCACCCATATATAAGAATTGAGTCTACTTAATAAAGGAAGTCGAACACTAGTCACGGATCAAAAATATCTCGGATGTTAAAAATGATTTATATTTGATACGCAACCGTGGCTAGGTATATACTTTGTATAGTACAAAGTATCTTCTAAACAAATTTAGACGACCTAAACAAATAAAGAACGCGCTGTGTTAAGTTTTCAATCATAACGCATGACCGTACGTACATGTTTCTGTTATTTTAACATAATTAAAGTTATGAACTTTCCATTGGTCTCGTTCAAACCGTGACCGCATAAAATTCGCGAGCGAAACAATAAGAGTGTTTATAATTTGCACGCACTTTCTCAAGCGTAGTTTCACTATAAAATATTTCGCGAGTAATAATCTCGTCCGACAATTTACCGGAATAAATAACGGTACCATAGAAATTTCAACGCAAACGCTATGCGACTTTTTTGTGCCCTTCTTTCTAGTAAAACCAACAGATCGACGTTAAGCTTCTTTAAACCTCGAAAAAGAATTTAGATACAGTGGAATAATATAAATATTGTTATGTGGAGCCGACATATCTCCAAGACGCTTGGCGTGAAGAATGGAAATTATAGCAAATCCCTCTTTTTTAAGGAGGAGGCCCATGTCCAGCAGTGGACTTCCACGGGCTTATGATGACAATGATGAACATAAATATTTAGTGATCACGTGGATGGAGCCGCGGTTAAAGCTGTAAAGTTGTAAAACAATAAATTGGAGTCAACTTTTTGTTGTAAAATCATTTCAGTGAGCGACCGACTGCAGCAATTCAGCCAACTACGGAATTATTGAATTGGGTTCGCAAATCGGACACCAATCGAAGAAGTTATCGCGCGAAATGTTACAAAGGGAGTATTGTAGGTGTTGTGTGACTGCTTTAAACACCGGTTTTTGGCCTATCGAAACAATACTCGAACTAGTTTAGGGCGACGTAATAATATATAATACTAGCTTTTGTCCGCGGCTCCACCTGCGTGAATGTCGGTCATCCACTACGTGGAAAATCCCGAATCAATGATAGATTTATATAAAAAACAAATAACCACTTTTACTTCAGCTCTCGTATCTTAACGGCGGCTACTAAAACAGGGATCACGTTGTACCTTCAATTCTAATGGACAGATTTTGATGAAACATGCTGCAGTATTTAAGTCAGTATAGTACCTTTAAGACTGTAGTAGTTTGACCAAAATCTACCCGCTGATTTTTGTGTGAAGCTCGAATAAACTAACATACAAATAAACAAACAAACATCGACGGATTTGGTTTCAGAAGCCCTTAATTAATCAATCCGTGTAGTTTGTTTTTAAATAACTTTGTTTTTTTAAATTTGACATTTAACAGTTTTATAATAGTATAGATTACTGTTAAATACTATAGCTTCTTGAAATGTGGCAGCACAGTGACACTTTACTTTCAATAATTGGAAATCATGATGGTTAAATGAATCACCCCGATACGAAAAAAGAACGAAAGTGAAATTATTGAAGTACGAGTAAACTGAAGCATTGGGTGATGACCAAAGCTCAGAAAGAAATACTCCAATGATTTGCTCGTTTAGAGAGGACGAGTAAAAATAGGCAGACAAAACGAAGAAACAGAGCAAATGTGAGTGAAAGTGTCAAAAGAGGGCGAAAAAGAAGACCTTAATTTTTATGACAACGCTGGCCACATACTGCTCCCTAGACGTTGCAAGAGTTGCAACTGGAGACAGCTCATTCAGCGTACTCCCTAAACATTGTCGCAATAGATTTTCACATTTTTCAGGATTTGGGATATATTTTGCAAGGCAAAAACTTTCGATTCAAAAGGCAATGAAAAAACCTTTGAAGAGTTCATCGATTTTCACGCAGGATTTTTACAGCAGTGGCGTTAAATTGACAAGAACTTGTGTTTGTAGTTTCCGGTTATTATTAGTCTATCAGTACAATAAGCACTCCCAATGCGCGCCCCTTAACCCAATTTTCAGCTCCCCGTATCCAATCGCTTCCGGATATTCTGCGTATATTATCGCTTCACACAACAAAAGGTAGTGTCTTCACCTAACGTTTACCTATACCGTGTTCTCTCCACTTCGGAACTTGTCTTCTCTATCGGTTGTCAATTCTGTGACTAGCCAATGCCACTTCAGTGTGGTAATAAGTTGAGCTGTGTCGAACACTTTGGTTTTTGATTGAATTATATAATTTCGTATTCGATCTCAAAACGAGATACCGAACATAGCTCTCTCCATATAACAACCTTAAACTTGTAGACAGGTCCCACCGTCCGTGTCTATGATCCGATACACAGTAAACATTATTACTCTGTGGTGTGACGCAATAATTTGAATATAGAAATAATCATCAATAAACGATGGGGCCATAATATATAAATTGGAATAATTTGACAGGATTTTTATCAATGTTTGTAATAACATAGATTTGTACGCCGTATTAGCAGGAAGAGATGTTACCAAAAATTTTATACATTTGAATGTAATTAATAATACTCAATTCACGTTTTTATTCCACAGTACATTACGGATAGGAAGTACTGGCTGAAGAATTGGTACAAAGAGACTACTAATTTTGAATGTCTGACTTTTGAACGTCAGACTTGTAAATTATGTAGGTGGGTACATATTCTGATTAAATAAATGTGGTAAAAAATCAGTTTAGTTTTTTTATAATATAAAAAAAGGTAAGGTCACATAAAAAGTTTCCGAGGTTTAGTGTTGATGCCTATATATTGGGCAACTCTCACACGATTGTCTTAAACGAATTGTGCTTAAAAGGCGACATTTCAGCTTATATTTTTGTGAAGATGGTTTTCGAATTCGTTGCTCGTGTAAAAACTTATATTGTTTTGAAAATAAGTGAGATATCTGAAGAAATATATGATTTATTTATTTATTTATTTACACTTCATACATAAAACATGTACAGGCGGACTTAATGCCTTAGGCATTTTCTACCAGTCAACCTTAGAGTAGTACATTATGATGATGCTATGTGATGATTTTTTTCTACAAAAAAGGTAAAAACGCTGCAAAAACATTCCAAAAATTTTGTGAAGTATACGGTGAAAATGCTTTGAGTGAACGAAGGACCGAGGAGTGGTTTGCTCGATTACGTTCCGGAAATTTCGATGTCAAAGTTGCACCTCGCTCGCTGGCCAGTCACTAGAAAAGTCGATGAAATTTTGCAACTGGTGGAGCAAGACCGGCACGCAAGCACTAAACATCTACCATATGACAGTTTGAAATCATTTGAAAAGAGCAGGCTACAAAAAGAAGTTCCATGTTTTTGGTGCCACATGAATTACCGCAAAGAAATTTGATTGGTCGAATTACCATCAGTGAAATGCTGCTGAAACGCAACCAAATCGAACCATTTTTGAACTGAATCGTTACAGGCGATGAAAAATGGATGAAGTATGAGAATATCAAACACAAGCATTCATGGTCAAAGGCTGGTGACTCTACAAACGACTTCAAAACCTAGATTGTCGGCAAACAAGGTTGAGTATTTGGTGGGATTGGAAGAGAATTATCCATTATGAGCTGCTGCAACCTGGAGAAACCATTAATTCGGTCCTGTACTATGCATAACTTGACTGTTCGAACGAAGCGATTCAGAAAGAGCGACCAGTATTGTCCAACAAAAAAGGGAGTTGTGTTTCATCATGATAATGCGCAACAACACATATGTTTGATGACTCGGAACAAATTGACGGAACTTGGTTGGGAAGTTATGATGTATCCATCGTATAGCCCGGACCTTGCGCCATCTGACTTCCATCTGTTTCGGTCTCTGCAAAACTTTCTTGATGTAAAAAATTGGCCGACCGAAACGCCGCTAAAATTCACTTGGCCAAGTTTTTCGACGATAAACCACAGAACTTCTACACCAATGAAATTATGATTGTACCCGAAAAATGGCAAAAGATCACAGATAATAATGGTCAATATATACTTGATTAAAATTGATTTTTAATAAAGAAAATTTTTGTTCAAAAATGTACTAAAACAGCGCGGAGACTTTTTATATGGTCCATTATACAAGTAGATGTAACACACGTTTTTATTTCTGAATATATCTTTCTCATCATCAGCTCGTGAAAAGCCACCGCTGGACATAGGCTTCCTCCTTAGACAGGAGGAATTTGTTAGATTCCACGCTTTACAGACGGTTTGGAGGTCGCAGTTAAATTTTGATAGAACAACAGGATCTTTATATAATCTGATAATAGTATCACTTGCTAGCCGGCAATGTCTAGTGGAATTGTTAGTTTTCATCCGTAGTCACGGTTTAACAGTCACTGGTTTAACAGTCACGTGTCCACGCTACGCGACGACGACGGCGCTTCGTGTCGTCGGCTCGGACGACGTAGCGTAGGAAATAGGAGTGACGTCAGCTCTCGAAACAGCCTAATACTAACCCGACCAAAGTACGGGTCTATTTTATTTTATCTTAAATTTATTAACATGCGAATTCTTGTCTTAGCATGGCATGCTGTTTGCTACGATACGATTTTTACTTACTCAATATGTGACTGTAAGTACAGACATTTACTTAATCATTGAAAAATAAACGCATGAATGCATTCTTAATATATACATGTTACAAACAATACTATGAATGCATGCAACACACAATTCTAAATGCGAGAAATTCATTAAATAATAGATAATAATTTTATGTACACAATTTAAAATCTGTCTATCCACTCGAGCGCTTCTTGAACATTTCCCATAACATCATTAGCAGTTCCTATTTCATAATGTGGAACACGCACCAAACATACAAATGACTAACCACCGTTTAAAATCATCGTTCCAAGTCCCGCGGTCCCTACTATGACCACCCTCCACTTTCCCATGACCCTACCGACCGGTCTTGGTCATACGGCCCGAATCACGGGACATGCAGTAGACACCAGCTCTGGGTTTTAACCCGTGACATTCCTGATGCTCCCTATAAATTATTTATTCCTGCCCTGTCCTATAGTCAATTATCCCCTCTCGACTACACGCGTGAGGTTCTGTTTCTCAATTGTCTCTGGTATGACCAATCGCATGCAGATACTATCCTAATACCACTGTGCCAATCACCTGGAAACTATACAAAGTATTAGCTTGCTCGGCCGGGGTTTCTCATCATCATAACAGCCGACATATGCTCACTATTGAAAGAAAACAAAGAAAAAGTTTGATATAGTTGTTAATAAAAGATACAGAAAATAGAGAAAAAAAAAATATATTCGAGATAGCAGTGAGTGGTTTTTTAAGGATCTCATTATTCAGGACTCTTTTTTCACAATCTCAGATTGCATGCTAAACTTATATTCAGTTGCCATTTAAGTAGACAGACAAACTTAGTGTCGCATTTATTATATTTGTGGACGAAGATATATGACTCGCGAATTTGACGACATTTTGACTCAGTCGATTGTGGTGGTAAGTCTGCTGTAACAGAACTGAACTAAATTTAATCTCTCCCTATCCTTTTCTATTGTCAAACGCCAAAACGAGATAACACAATTTTGGTGCTGTCAGTTTTGTTTAGACACGTCAAAATCAAGAAATTTAGATATGATCTCAGAACATACCGACTAAAGATACGCAAAAACGTAACATTTTTGTACCGTTTGACAGAAATATAGGTTAGTACTAGCTAAAAATGTTTGCTATCTCGTTTTGATGTTTGGTATTAGAAAAAAATAAGGAGAATCTAAATTTAGGTGGTGTTACATCAATATTGATACCAGTGCCACTACTTTCCGGGCTAATCATTCTCGAACTCGAATCTCGGTAGGGGGTGATTGAACTCGCGATTTGTGTGATTGAATGTTTGTACCCAAGTCATGAACGTTTAATAACATATTGACAGTGAAAATCGTTTAGTCATTTTATCTTTTAGTTATTCGCAATCCATAGATTTTTGCATCGTTAGGTCTCATCTCACTCATGATCTTCCCAATTCGATTTGATTTCGATTAGACATTTCAATATTAGCTGGTATACCTTTTAAAAAACGAACTTGATTGATTGATTGAAAGGAGTGCCCTTTAAATCATAGCGCGTGGTCAAGTTTACCAGTAACAATACCATTGTCGACTCGACTCGACTAGGTTCCACATTTCGATTTTATTTCTAGTTCGGGACTTGATCAATACGTGTTAAATTGTCCCAAAATTTAATGATTTTATTTATTTATTTTATTTATTCTTATTGTACACAAACAGATAAATACATTTGTAAATAGAGAAAAAAGATGTACAAAGGCGAGCTTAACTCAAAAATTGAGTTTTCTTCCAGCAAACCTTAGAGTGCAAAAGTATTTGAGACTAGGAGAATAGGATTCAGTGTACTAGGTACAGAAGCATACACAAATATAGTTATACAAATACTAAAACATACTAAAAGACGTACATACATATATTATTTTGAGAGAAGGTGTTCCTTAACTCTTTCCTTGAAAACACTCAGTGAAGAGCTATCTTGAATAGAACGAGGAAGTGAATTCCATAGACGTACCGCACGCACAGTGAAAGACTCACTGTAACGACTGGATTTATGATGTAGGATACGCAAGAGAAGAGAAGAGCTTGTGCGGCAGGATTCTCCCCTGGGGATAAGATACTCAAAACGTTCCCGGAGATAGAGAGTTGTCAAATAAAAGACAGAACATTAGCATTTCGACGCTTCCGAATAGGCAACCACTTCAAACATTTCCGAAACTCCGAGACATGGTCGTACTTTCGGAGACCAAAAATGAGTTTATTAAGAAAAAAACGCTCGAGTTTATTAAGAAGTTCCTCAGTAGCGTCGAGAAAATAATCGTCAGCATAGTGTAAAAGTGGAAGCAGAAGAGATTACGCAAGTGTTATCTTAGTTTGATAGGGAAGAAATTGCTGTAGTCGTTTGAGCGATTGAAATGAATAAAACACTTTCCTGCTCACTTCCGTTATATGTTCACTCCAAGACAAATTACAGTCCATAAGTATACCTAGATTTTTAACACATTTGGAGTAAGGTATAGGAATATCATGAAACACAACAAAAGGAAGAACCTGACGATCTAAGTGACCGCAAAAGTACCTTCCACCAATGATCACAACTTGTGTTTTAATTAGTAAGGATCGAATCCATTTCTAGTGTACAGTACGGGCGCATGTTTCGTGTCGCCGGGACAGCGTTCGGCAGGTGAGCCAGCGGTCGTCGGCCGCGCCCGCGCCGGCCATAGACCTCGAGCGGCGGGCGCCCCTCGCCTCGCCCACCCCAGCTGAACGTCCTCGCACATCTCCAAACGTGTACCATCGACCGACCACGACCGCAAGTCGCGTCACTTCGACCTTTTCATATCGAATTTGTGCGAATTAATTTTCTTTTAATTCTAGATGTTATGACGAATCATGATGGCGATGACTACGTCAAGGGTCGGTCGCGACGTGGTCGATAGAGCGTCGGCGCGAGGTCGACGCCCGCCGGAACCTTGGCGTTGACGATGCAAGGTCACCGTCGACGATCGCCACCTGTCGCCAATTGTCGCGTCGCGTCCAGTTTTTCGACTACGTTTAATATCATGTGGGATAATATTACTAATAATAGAAACAGAAAATTCACTACAATAATATAAAAACAGTCTGCATTCGGTCAGTCATGTATTTGTTGTAAATAGGCGAACAGTTGCGAGCTAGACCGTAATCATATTTTAATGACCGTAGAACGAAGAGGCGCAGGCTGCCAATGACCTATACTGAAAAGAGTATAAATCCGGCACTGCCTTCAACTAGTGGTCAATATTTTTTTGAATGAGCGATCATACAATGCGTAAGTATATAGTTTACAACGTTTTGTACCGCCTCATTCACCCAGCAGCCGTTTTGTGCGTTCAATTCGATCGCGTCGTCGCGTTGGTTGGCTGCAATTTGCTAGTCTAGAGCTTAGATTCTAGGCGACCGCTCACTCAAATGAGCTTGCTTTCAGTTTAAAGCAAACTGCGCAATTCGTCAGCGACCTTACACAAGCACCAGAAACAATATTTAAGAAGTCGCGTCTGAAATTTAAACAAAGCGCTTTTTATCTCACACGTTACTTCGAGTAGTCCGATAAAATAAATACGCGGTACATAGATATGAGATTTGTGAATGTCATTGACCTGACGGCAGTGCATCCCCTCATCGACGCCCGACACCGACGACCGAAGGTATCGCGCGACCCGCTGACGCCCGTGTACCCCTAGCGGGCCGTTGAGGTCGTTAACCTAAACTTAAGTCCTGTACCGCCCCCGCTCTGCTAAGCTCTGACTTCATATCTCAGGCGATTACGGGATAATATTCAAACATTTGAGTGAGTGACTCGTCTAGACAACACTGCAAATAATATTGATATATTTTGTTATCGATAAATAACGTGAACTGTTAAGGCATTGTTTTCGTGATATTTACTTTAATTTCGGTTATAACAATGAACTGATCCATCGATAAAAATAAAATAGACAGACACATGAAATGATCATCATTATTGCGTTATTATTTTAGAATGCGTACCTGCGTATTTCAATATCTGCATAACTCTCTAAATAATATAAAACGAAGTCGCTATCCGCGTCTGTCTGTCTCTGTCAATTTACTTCTAAACTGCGTAACGGCTGATGATGCGGTTTTTACTGTTATTTAGAGGATTTTTTCCGAAATATATGCATAATACATTTTAATTATATTTGTAACTAGTAGGCAAAGGCCGATATTTTATAATTAATTCTTCGAAAAAAAAGCAATGATTTTAGAATATTATGAGATACATGAAAATATGAAAAAACAGCCTTATGCCTAAGGCTACGAATAAATAAATTTGTGGTATCTGTACCCTTTTTTAATTTTCATTTTCTAAGTTATTTACTGTTTGTATGATTCCTATCCTTAAATGATTCCTAATACGATGAAAGTGACGCACAAAAATGTAAGAAATTTTTGCATGTTGTTCAAATCTAATCTCAAACAAAAATTTCTGAGCGGACGAAATCGCGAGTGTTGGTAGTGGTCAATAGTCACTTAAGACTTTCTTTTTTTAATTATTATTACACGCTAGTAAATCTGTTTACATTACAGAAAAAAATAGAAAGTAATTTATGAAAAGTTATATGTGTGTGGCATAATAATAGCTACTTGTCTTGGAAGGGTAGCTACTCTAATTTAACCCTTCAATCGAGGCGAAACGAAATGCTGTCAAAGTTTCAGGAGAGGATTTCTCAGCCATTGACTCGCACGTCTCACTGTAGCAGCCCTGTCTGCTGAATCAAATGCCAGTAGAGGAATAAAATTAATTCACATGAAGTCGACAATACATATAGAGATGATGTATGTATGTATGATGTACGTACGATGAGAACATCAAATCGGACTTGTTTCATTGTTCGTACAATTTGTTATTTTACGTTATTTGGTGGGTATAATTTGTTAATTATATTTATTTATTACGTACGTTCAATTATAAATTTAGTAATCTCATTTTTATAATTATATATATCATATGTGATTAGTTCTCAAATATATAAATACTATTTACCAATCTTACTAGGGCAAATAATTTTATTTATACATAGATCATTAGAGATTTTTAAAAGCAAACAAAGAAAGACCCGAATACACAGATAAATCGATCATAATTAAGTAATGACGTGGGAAAATTAAACAAACCGGGACAACTATTACATGAATATGACAAGGCTTATTTTAGGTTAATTTTAACTATTACTTACTGAAGGACGCTAACATGCAGTGTGCTTGTGCAAATCTATTAGGGTTTCTTTTTACCGCCGATATAATGATACATAACACTTTATTAATTTAGTGTTTATTATTTAGTTGTTGCGATACGGTTGTTTGATTGACTAATATTAGTTTCATCTAAGTGGGTATAATAATGTACGAATAGAGCTTTGGAAGTCACCATAGAAATCATAAATAATCGAGGGTACTTCTTCCCTCTGATCGGGATAATTGTCGTTTGCTACCGCCGATATAATGATGTGTATACATACATAGGACACTATTAATTTGGTATTTATTATTTGGTCGTTATGATATGGATGTTTAATTGACTAATATTGGTTTCATCTAAGTGGGTATAATATTGTATATGCTTTGGACATTTACCATGGAAATAATAAAAAAGGGAGGGTACTTCGCTCTGATCGAGTGTTATTTGATCGCCACTTAGGTGACTTGTCGCTAATCTACTGTATGTAAATTAATAAAGTTAGTGTGAATTGTAATTATGTAATATAATTATTATAAAACTTAAGAAAAATGTAATCGTACAGTGGAAACAAAAAATACTGAACCTGCATTTTATTTCAAAAATCTATACTTCCGTTAACACGCCACTATTTAAAAGTAATAGGAATTGCGGTAAGTAATTTTATAATAAACCTGACTCTACATGACAATTGCGTCATAAGAAATGAATTTTAAGGTAACTGAACTTTTTATGGCAACATTCAAGGTCCCATTACGCTTTGCTTGGTCGGCCATTCGGGGTCCCGACATGTCATTCGTTCTGGCCGGATCGAATGGATGTCTATGGAACACGATACATAATTCAATTGTCTATGAATATTATTATTCGAATTCATCTGAATTTATTCGATTAACTGAAATAAAATTGCGACTTTCCAAATTCCTCAGCCAATCCACACCATAACATCATTGTCCTACAAAGAAATCGGTCAAGTGCTCATCTAACTGGCACATTAGTGTTCCGTAGTTTCTAGGCCACAGTACAAAACAAACTTTATTTATTTTTAGAATTGAACGACGCACCTTTTGCGCGATCCATTTTGCAATGCTAAAAGACTATCGAAATGTATATTTGTTGTAGAAAGAGTGGCGAGTATTTTATTTTATAAGCCTGCAGTACTTCTTAGCGTTAGTCGGGTTTTTATAAGTTTCTTAATGTACAAATCTGTGCTGTGTTGTAGGTTTATATAATAATACTAGCTTTTGCCCGCGGCTCCTGCGAACGAATGTCGGTTTTCGGCTACACGGGAAATCTCAAAACAATCATAGATTTATATAAAAAAAACCTTAAACCACTTTTACGTGAGCTCTTCTACCTTAACGTTGGCTATTAAAATAGGGATCAAGTTGTATCTTCAGTTCTAATGGACCGATTTTGATAAAACATGCTGCAGTGTTTAAATCGGAATAGTACCTTTAAGACTATAATAGTTTGACCAAAATCTACCTGCTGGTGTTTGCGTAAAGCTCGAACAAACAAACATCGATAGATAGTTTCAGAAGCCCTTAGTTAATTGATTTGAGCAGTTTTTTTAACTTCTTTTATTTAAAAAAAAATGACATTTAACAATTTTATAATAGTATAATATAGTATTCTTTTGCCCGCGGCTCCGCCCGCGTAAATGTCGGTTTTCTGCTACATGAGAAATCCCGAAACAACTCTAGATTTATATAAAAAAGAAACCTATAACCAGTTTTACTTGAGCTGTCGTACCTTAACAACGGCTACTAAAACAGGGATCAAGCACAGCTTGAATTCTACTGGACCAATTTTTGATGAAACATGCCATATTTTTTAAGTCGGAATAGTATCTTTAAGTGTAACCACTTGACCAAAATCTACCCGCTGCATTTTCGCCAAGTTTCAAATAAACAACGGAATATTTTGTTTTCTATACGAAATTGTACATACATACAGT
>WUAW01024685.1:0-18078 GCA_017165845.1 Thaumetopoea pityocampa
CGTTGGATGCAGGTGGCCATGGACCGGTCGCGTTGGAATTCGATTGGAGAGGCCTATGTTCAGCAGTGGACTGCTATGGGCTGAAATGATGATGATGATGACATCAAAATATAATAATATAATCATTATAATAAGTTGTCCGACGCGCACAAGTTCGGGTGACCAAATCATTTATAATCGATCTTTTAATTCTCATCTACATCGAGTCGCTTGACCGCCTCGTCACTGTAACAGTAGTATCTTAAAGTCTCCTCCTATGCCTAAATCTATATTTGAATGTTAAGGCACATAATTTTTAAAAATATCGCCTTGAAATAGTAAACGGTTATGTTTGTAGTCTATTTTGTACTAGTTGCATCGCTTAATCAAACCACCGGCACCTCCAGTGGTTGATACATGTGTGAAACGTAAACTTATATTTAAATGAACATTCACGCGTTAGATCATATACAAGTGGTGTAGCGTGGTTGTGCGTCGATGAGGCGCCGGCGCGTTTCGTCTTGAGATGCTGCAACTCATCTCCAGTTTTCTCTACAGGTGACCGAAAGTTAATCTTTCGAAATATCCCCCATGTTAATAAAGAAGTCGTGATCGGATTATATTCGACTGAAATTAATAATTTACTGTAATCATTAAACAAACTTGAAGAGAAACTGTTGTACTGGTGGACAACCATGTCGCACGTGCCAGTGCTGAAATAACGAGATGAGAATGAGTTCACTGTTCAAGGGTTAGAACGTGTCGAAAGTAGTGTAAAATTGTATTTAAAACAAAAGGATGAACTTTGTAACATTTATTCATTCATTCCTATAATTTTAGTATTAATTTTAATTATTTTGTATTACATACCGCTATGAGGTATACATTAAATATTATATATTGAATCAAAACCTGTTCTTTTCCTAAAACATAACCTATAATAAAAAACAAGTACGCACGCGCAGTCGTTGAATACAGAATTACAATTATTAGAAATAATTGTTTCTGAAAGCGCCAAGACAGTGTCCCGGGGCAGGCGTCTCGGGCGCTAGTCGCCGCGGATCACGAGTACACCGACTCGGACACACGCGCTCGTGAGACTTCCGCACAGCCGTGTCACAGGCACATTTTATTAAACAAATTTATACGCAAATTTTGAGTACGTTACGACTATCTTTTTTTTCGAAATGAGAGCTGCTGTTGGCCCTGAGGCCTTTATAGCGTCTCCGGACGAGGTGGCGAGCGCGAAGTGCGCTCCAGCCTAGCCTTTACGGCTGAGAAGCGGGGTGGCTAGCGCGAGGGCGTCTCGAGCCTCTGCTTGGACGGCCGCCGTGGGGGGTTCATCGGGGTCGCGGACCTCGGTGAGGCAGATTGCGGGACAGGGCGGGGGTTCGGGACGCGCCGTTCCGACTCACGTCGAGAAGCGCGAGGGCGATAGGGTCGTGCAGGATGTGTCCGGGACGGCGGAGACGCGGGACCGCGCCACCATTCGGTTCGTAGGCGGCGGCGGCCACCACCAGCGGATTAAAGTGTAAAATATTCCAGCCGAAGGTGCCAGCGGTCTGCTCCCTACCGTTACCCCGGCTTAAATCAACGTCTGATACTACCGCAACAGATAAGGTAGTGCCGAAAAAATATATATTGACCTAAAATATGCTAACGAAAACATATAATTCCTGTGACTATGTTTTTACTATCGTTAAGATGCTGTCAAACAAATTTATTTTAACTAAAATTTCATAGGTTTTAGAAATAATCGTAACTTGTAGGGTATATTTATAAAAAACATTGGTGCCGACTTTATTGTAACAGAACTAAATTTGGTCTCCCTATCTTTTTCTAATGTCAAACGCCAAAATGAGATAGCTACAATTTTGGTGTTGTCAGTTTCGTTTAGGAACGTCAAAATTAAAAGATTTAGGCGCGATTTCTGAACACACGGACTAAAGATGCCCGTAAAAACGCAACATTTTTTTGAACCGTTTGGCACAAACGTAGGTCGGTACTCTCTAAAAATGTGGTATCTCATTTTGGCGTTTAACGTTGGAAAAAGATAGGGAGGGACCAAATTTAGTTAAGTTCTGTTACAACAGAATCGGCACCATTGTTAAACTTTTCCATTCTTGTTACAAAAAATTAACAGTTTATGACAAACCCACCGTTCTCACAATGTGTGCATTGTTTGTTTAGTGCCTAAGATATAGGCCCTATATTTTATGTATTATCAGCACCAATGGTGCCGATTCTGTTGTACAGAATTTAACTAAATTTGGTCCCTCTCTATCTTTCTAATGTCAAACGCCAAAACGTGATAGCAAACATTTATAGCGAGTACCGAGCTACGTTTCTGTAGCGGACAAACGGTTTACTGTAAAACACCCAAACATTGAAATGAAACCGGCCCCTCCAGTGCGCTTCCTTGACATATTATTCCAATGTTTACGTGACTTGCAAAACTGAGTAGCTTATGATAATGATAATAGTAAATATTTTTAGAATTTTCAGTGCAATCTCAAGTGCTCGGGCACTGATTCAAATACAAAACTTTTAAGTCTAGAGCCGACACTAATCCACTAAGCGTGGGTTTTATTTAAACATTATCAAAAGATTTACATTTTTTTATTTGTTACATGGAAAATCTACAGCTACTACAATTAAATTGATTAAATATATTCAACAAACAGCCAATTACAAGTTTTCACGCATAATAAAGTAATTAATATAAACAACATTCTCTGAGAAGAGCGTCACGTCACTGTTAGAATATGTAAACATGAAAAAACATATAAATTATCACTCAAACATTGTTTAGCTAAAATAATAATGACGACAGTGGAACAGAAAACGCATGTTTTAAATAAGAAATATACACGAACTTACATTGTACATGAAGAGGTTAGGCAAAAAGTTCATGGCTCAGCTGCCGTCTAGCAGACTCCACGGCTGTGCTAAATAAATCCAATTTAAATTGCTTACACCAACTATTAAAATTCATACCTGCTCGCAAAGTATAGCCGTTCTGACTATACTTAGAGAAGGCACAGGGAACCTTAATTGGGGGATTAAACGTAATGGTATTTTTGTGAATGAAAGTTTATATAAAAGGTCTGGGCAATCTATATACTATTGGATATTGATATATACTATTGGAATATTTTTTAACAAGAATGTAAGTAGGTGATACAGTCGTCAATCTCACGTCGAGTAGCAAGTGGAACATGAAATTTTTACATAAGTTTATGTTGTTGTTAGAGCTGTATGGGACTTTAAGGCGATAGCACTTGAATTTAATAAATTTTCTTTGTATGTTTTCAATGAAAGGAGTTCGTAATATTGAGGATTCCATACTTGCGATGCATATTCAAGATGAATCTTAAAAAATGAATAGAAAAGAAATTTAAGGCTTTTGGCTTGTGTAAATGAACTGAATAACCCCATAATAAACCTAAGCGCTTTAGAAGCTTTACTAATAAAGTGGTCAATATGGCTGCCAAAGAATAGTTTGGAGTCATAAACTACTCCTAAATCACAATTAATAACATCACAATTTGGGAGCAACCTACCCTTTACTGTGTAGTGTGTTGGTATAGGTACTGGCTTTCGTGTAAATGTCACAAGAACAAATTTATATGGATTAAAGTCCAACTTGTTAAGACGATAATAAGTATCTAGGCGCTTTAAATCTGATTGCAATGGGAACATCTCATCAGTTATCAGTCATCTGAGAAGCATAATAAGAATGATAATTGAAAGCAAGTACCAATGTCAGTGATGTAAATTGTGAACAGCAATGGACCAATTAGTGAACCCTATGGCATGCCACTAGGGATTGATACCCAGTAGGATAAGCAATTATTTAAAACTAGGGCCTCATTTCTATTTTCTATATATGACGCAAACCATCTCAGAAGATCTCCATGGATTCCATTGTTAAAAAGTTTGCACAGCAAGATAGCGTGATCAATACGGTCAAACGCCTTGCTGTAATTTGTGTAGATTACGTCCACTTGACAACCTTTATCCATAGCCTCATTAAAATAAAATTTATTTTATTAAAACGCACACGGCTTTTAGGGATGGTGATTTATTGTCGGGACTGGTCGTGGTGCGGGTCAGACCAGGGACACCCGCAGTGGTTTCGGTAGCTCATAACACACGGGCTTGAACATCTTGTTGTAGTAAGTGTACCGGCGCTTGTGCGGTGTCACCGACGCACGCACAGGCACCGGAATGCGTGATGCGGCCGCACTGGGTGCGCTGGTTTTGCGGCACTGCGGGTTCATAACGGGTACATTATTAGATTATACGAGGCAACAGTGGTCATCTGGTATCCTTAAAATGCATATTGTTATATTTTGTGATTGTGTTAAATTGTAATGGTGAAGTGTTAATTGGTAGATTGAAATGTTCAAAGTGACATCGGTATATCAATATTAATCGCGCATTTACGAATATACTTATTAGTAAGTACCTACTTAATATAATAAGTTAATGCTTACTATTTTATTAAACCGATTACGACAACCGAACACTAAGTCCAAGTTTTAACAGAAACATAAGAATTATGGCAACACTTCATTGATCTTTGGTAAAAATAGTTCTTTCTCTCTGGCCTTGACAAGTGAAGATGGCACGCGAATTATTACGACAAAATGCGGAATTAAAACAAGATTATACGATAGTGATATTGTAAAGAATACAATATAAATGAAGAATATGACATATAGGATTATTATTGAAATAATAATAATTTTCCTATTAATTGTACGATTAGAACTAAGTACGAACTACTAGTGCGTTAATTGTAGTGGGTTCGATTCCTACGTGCAACATGTATTTGTATATAGGCACACACCTACACCTAGGACACTCTCAGTTTTGCACTTCTGGCTGGTTATAAACGTTTGAATTTCGAATGTTATATTAAAAATATTTAAAACTTAATTTACGGACTAAACTATTTTAGATGGGCTATCGCTTTTAATACAATGGCTTTTTAATTGTAGCACAGTTGCTTGTCACGTTCTCCATCAGTAACAAAAATAGAATTAACGGGAAAAGCGTTTAAGATGATAATTTTTAATGATTTTAAAAGTTACATTTCTCGGCAAGGTTGCCCTGCACGAGTTTTTTACATAAGAGGGGTAAACGGGCAAAAGGGTCATCTGATGGTAAGTAATCACCGCTGCCCATAGACACCCGCAACACTGGATGGATCGCAGGTGCGATGTCGGCCTTTAAGAAAAGTGTAAGCTCGTTACTTGAAGGTCCCCAAGTCGTATCCGCTTGGGAAAACCGCCGCTGGGAGCTCATTCTATAGGATGGTGGTGCGTGGAAATTGTGCGAAAAACGCACAGTGGTAGATCGACAACTATCCAAGTGATGACGGTGAAATTTTAAATTTTAACGAGATGTACGGTGATGCCATTCAGCGGCTGCGATTAGTCTAAACAATTCCTCGGGACATTCCGCATGAAAGATACGATAGAAGATGCAGAGAGATGCTATGTCTCTCCGCAGGGCCAGCGGGTCTAGCTGACTGAAGATCGCTTGGTCGTCGACGAATCGAGCCGCTCTTCGCTGAATACGGTTAAAAGGTTGAAGCCGATATTGGGGAGCTCCAGCCCATGTGAGGTCGAATTTGTGCCTTGTAAAGTAGAAGATGGGCTGATGTGAAATACTGTTTCGATCTTCCGAGCATATCAAGCTTTTTAGAGGCCAGCTTGGCCTTTCCAACCAGACGGTCGTGGAACTGAACGTTCTTTGTTATATTAACTCCAAGGATCCCGATGTTTGAAGTGGCAACAAGGGAGTGTCTTCGAAACGGAGCGATACGACAAAGGGATTCTTTTTAGTGGTGAATATGCACACCTGTGTCTTGTTAGGTTACTTGGCAATACTTTGTGGGGAAAGCATATCATTTGAACACCATGAGGCGTCGGTACGTTGAATTTTATCATGGCTGTTTCCATGATAAAATCTCTAAAGATCGACTCTCAGTTGCGATCACTGAGGAAATGTGGCCAGTCGTGCGGCTCGTTTAAAAAAATTGACATACCACCTATGAGGGAGATTTTAGAATCATTAAATGTTGTCAAATTGAATTATTTCGTACACCGACGTTTAATAGTTAGGTTCTTTGTGTAATTCAATATACCTCAAGTTTAAGTAGTTGTCATATTTATACCCCTTTATTCTTTCAAAAATGGTTTTGAAAGAATAAAGGGGTGTCTAATGCAACGGAGAATATTTCAATAAAATAAATTAATAAATATGAATTTAGTATTCATAAACTCTTTCATTAATATTTATATAGATATGAGTATACACTCACAAACTCTTTCATTTATGTTTATTTATGTGCACCCGATAATAATTGTTCCGTCAATAGTGTGTTCAGTCCGTGTATTGTTTTATGGCCCCGCGACGAGGGTTTTCCTTACCTACAGCGGAATATTGTGGTGTTTCAAACAGAAAATGTTTTTCTTCATTGCTGTAGTAAATAAAATATTCATGGACATTTCAAAACACAAAAATAATTTCTTTTTGTGTTTTGAAAAGTTATCAAGTGCACAAACACAAATGAACTTGATCCATTTGATAACTACACGCTGTGTGGCGCCGGCGTAATAATAGCGTCACTCTCTATTTCTTCCCGTGGGTGCTGTAAGAACCGGTTAAGGAACGTACCAGGAACATGGGCAGCAGTGTTATTATTATTCAATCAAAACCCACAACCTCCATGACACCTATGTAAGCTTGGAGATTATGGCAAATCCCTCCTTATTAATGCTGATGATGGTGATATATACCACGTACAATAATTTCATCGCCCTTCACTGTTACATCCTCAAATTACTACTAGTTCTGACAGATACCTCTACTAAGTATTTTCATCTCTTAATGCAACTGAATGTTCGTGTTAAAACTTCGTCTGTAATATGTCTAGGATTACACTTCGGATAAGTCCGACCTTAAATTATACACACTTACTTGATGTCTTTAAGCTCCTTTTAATTAATTGCTTTACTAAGCAAACATAAGCAGGTGTCCATTTAACCCTTAACTAATTCAACCATGCGATAGGCCGGTGTGAGTGCAAATGAAACTACATACGCATTATTGAATATCAAAGTTTATTATAAATACATTACTGATAACATATAAGATAACCGTTGGCACAATATTGCGCAGTGGACCGGAGCCACTGGAGCACACAGCACCGCTCTGGACCACCGCTAAGCTCTTGATTATTGGAGAAACTTTATAATCCTAATGGTAAAAAATATTCGTTGTCGATATAACTCGTGTTATTATTTCGAACTTTAAAAAGTCCATGTAGAACTTTTACTGGTTAGGGAGGACCGGGGAGTGACTTCCATTATATATGAGCCTTACACTTTAGTATAATGTATTGTATCAAATTTTGTATGTTTTTTTTTTGATTTGTTAATTTCCGTTACGCCATTTGAATTTTGGCACTCTAGCGTTTATTTGACGTGGGCACTCGAGAGGCACGTTTGCGCGAACGCAAAGACAACGAAACAAACGATCAACAGTGGCGGACCCACCGGTCAGGCGCGAATTACACGAAATGGCGTCTGGCACTGACATGGCGTCCGCGTTTTGCTATCCCTTTCTTATTTCGTATAAAATATATGGAAGCATTGTGAAATGGCATGCTATGATGCGAGCAAACGTTAGCATGCTATTTCACGATGTTTCATTATATTTTGTACGAAATAAGGAAGGGATAGCACGACGCCGGCGCCACATCAGTGTCAGACGCCATTTTCGTGTGACTCGCGCCTTGACGAGAAAACGCTTTCATGCCCGTATGATGGCTGCCACCTCTGCGCGGTGCGGACGCACACCTGCGTTAAAGAAACGCTAGTCGCGAGACGCTCGCGCGCCTTGGCTAACTTGCCCAGTTGGCCCCTGAAGCCCATTCTACCCGCGTGTGGTCCGGTCCATAGGGGACAAACATCAGCTTCAAGTAAAATGGTAAATCTGTGCATTTACACACATCGACACGTGTATTACCGCTTTTTCATACTTAACACTTTGGCTGCTGCAAACACACACGGTGTTTTTCATAATAGGCGTGTATAAAAAAAAATTATATGAGTACGTCAGATATGAGAGAGTATGACAATAATAACATTAATTTATTTTGTGCACATACGGTGTGTGTTTGGCCACACTGTCGGTGCGATCCTTTTCACACACGGGGTGTGTGCTGGTCGCACGCTTGTTGCGCGATTTTTTACACGCGAGGTGTGTGCGGCCGCACCGGCGTTCGTGTGCGTTACGCGATTGCGGTAAACACGCGCTGCGTGTGGCGAGCCGTAACTGTGGGTGTATAAAATTATCGCCGCAGTCTAAGAGTTAATTTAGTTTTTAAGACGATTATATGAACGGTTTCAACACTACTTTTCTGTAATATTTAATTTGGTACCAAACAGACTCTGAGTCGATATTCAATCTCAATTTATGAACACAGTGTTAAGTCGTCTATGATCTAGTGTCTATCTATTTAGTGCTTGTATATTCTAATGTCAGTGCAAAAATAATGTCTCATATTAAGATATAATACGTGGAAGAATCAAGTCATTTGTACCGTGGTGTCGCGGGGTGCGCAGGAGGCCACATGCTTATATCACTAACAACATTATCTTAAGTGCTTAATAGAGTACAAAAATAATTTACAATAATATCAAAGAAAAATATAATTTAAGCCGAAATTCTATCGTTATCACTAACTTTATTGTCAAACCAAAAAGCGTCGTTAAAAACTGTTTACTACACACGACGTCAAACTGATTTAAAAAATAATAATATCATATTATACTTAAAATAAAACACAAATTATAAAATCAAAATTCAATTCAACATTACGATTGGTAGCAATTATCATTAAATTATTGTCTACTACAATAAACATAATTATAATTATAAAACAAATTCTTAATTAAACAAATACATTATTACATTCAACTGGCAGAAATTATCATCAAATTATTATCTACTACTAAATTGAACGTAATTATTACAATTACAAAACAAATTCATTATGACTAGTCTCCCTTGCGCGCGGAGTGCATGAACGTGTGAATTAAATTAAAGCGAGTACTTCATACTACGGGATGACAAGGAGATTGCTCAGTAAGAGATCTAAGTAATGTTTATGAGATAAAAACGAACGCGTATCTATCATAATTGAACTTCAGTAACGATGTTTAAACTCAAGTTTAAAACTAGTGGAATGGGAAGAGGTGATTTACAATTTATCTGGGGGGCACCTCCCGCGGCGGGGGACTCCTGTACTTGGCCTTAATGTGTAGGAAAGGCTTCTTCGAAGGACAGTCATCGACGATGCTGGCCGCCAGCGACAGCCTGATGCTCTCCTCTATGGCCGCTTGGGTCATGGCCCCGGTCACCATCACCGAGGAACTTTTATTGATTGGCTTAAAGTCTACTGGAGTCGCGAGGCTCATACTTCTTGTTTTCTTCGAGTAGCCGTTGGATCCGTTAAGGGATTTTTTCGATTCATTTACGGGAGTGGAGGCGAGACTTTGGCTACGAGTACTGCGGGATGGAGAAACGGTATCCGTGGGGGTGCCTGCGGCGCTGACACTCCTGTTCTTCTTGGCCTGGTTCAACCTGTCAGTGCCGCAGAACACCTTTTTATCTTCTCTTTGCACGTGCGCTAAGCTCATGCTCCTAGACTTCTTGGGCCCGTTGAGCAGGGCGGTGGAAGTGAGTGATTTCCTATGTTCTACTGGCGGTGTCCTCGCCGATCTACTAGTAGGAGTGCTCGGGGTGCTAAAGCTGGAAGGTGCCGACTGTTTCCTGACGCGTGATGCCGGCGACTTTGCCTGGCGGCCCTCAATGGGATCCGCCCGCAGGGGCAGAGTCAACGCGGACCTAATGCTCCGTGCGGCTGCCTTATTGGGCGTGGAAGTCCTCCTCCCGTCGTGAACGGGAGAACTCTTCCGGCTGCTCGCTTTGCTGGATGAACGCGTGTCGCGGCCGTTTTTCTCAATGGGTGATATGTTGCCGTTAATGGAAGAAGCTTTGCTGTGCGCGGGTGAGGCGGTGCCGGCGAGCGACGGCTCCTTGCTGTAGGTGGGCGAGTGGCCGGGTGAGTGGTCGTGCGGCAGCGCCACGGGCAGCACACTGGCGCGGCGGCCCTGCGTCACGAGCCGCACCTGGCAGGGCTCGTGGCGCGACAGGAAGTGCTCCAGGGTGTCCCAGCCGCCGCCCACGCGCACCATCATGTGCCGCCCTTTCAGCAGCTGCATCACAACAATTATACGAGTTCGTTCAGTGTAATACGAGTTACGAGTGCGCGCGCTGCGTCGGCCACGGCGGGACCGGCGCGCCGCGCACGCGCCGCGCGTTTTGTGACGAGCGAGTGGGGTATCACTGGACGGAACTAGTCTCACGCAGACATTGTAAGGCTTCTAAAATTAAATAATGCTTTTAAAATACACTCAGGTGAAAACATCAATATGTGGTGGGTCCCCGCTGGGTGCGACTGTTACCAAAGAAGACGTCGGTGGACTGGTATAATGATGATGATAACAAACATTAATATATTTTTTCTCGTTAAAAAAGTTCGTTCTCATTTGAAGACGAGCTATTTACAAATACCAAAATGCGAATTCGGAGACGAAATTGAAAAATAATTCTGACGAATAGCGACGAGATTTTTCATCGCGAATTGAAAAAAAGCAGATGTGTGCGTTGTGAAAGTGATCGTGTTATTATCACAAACGGACAAACTATTCGATTTCACGTTTCGTATAAATGTGAATAGTCCTGCAGACCTCGTGAACAAAACCCAGAGGACAGCGTTCCTCGTGTTCCAAGAGTGTACCCAAAAGACAAGTGGAAGATAATAATCATCACCCGTATGAAGACGTTCTTGCCGCCGATGTTGTAGCGGCCCTCGCCAACCTTCTTGACCTTCAGCAGTTTGGAGCACTTCCCGGAGTTGCAGCTGCACCCGCGCTCCATCAGCCGAGTCACCAGCTGCACCTGTCGGCACGAATAAATATACAAATGATTTACTTCTCTAGTGCATGACTTAGTATGTGTATCTATACTAATGTTATAAATATACAAATGATTTACTTCTCTAGTGCGTGACTTAATATGTGTATCTATACTAATGTTATAAATATACAAATGATTTACTTCTCTAGTGCATGACTTAGTATGTGTATCTATACTAATGTTATAAATATACAAATGATTTACTTCTCTAGTGCGTGACTTAGTATGTGTATCTATACTAATGTTATAAAGAGCTAAAATTTGTTTGTTTGTAAGTTTGTATCTACAGAACTACTGACCCAATTTCAAAAATTTTTTCACTGGTAGAAAGCTAGATTATTCCTTAGTGCTGTAGGTGGTATTACATTTATATCATGTAGCCGAGCTATCACAGTGTTTGTCTAGCAACTCGGAAGACAATACGATTACGAAGAAATGGTGGCGCACGTCTGAGACGGCCTTCGAGTGGAAGTCCACCTGAGCGGACCAGCGCGCAGTAACTATAATATATCGAGATAATTCTGCTAATTCATCGTGCAAACCACGTGCAGTGTGTACGCACCCTCTTGTCCAGCTCGTTCGTAGGTTTGAGCGGCACGTCGGAGTCGGTGCTGGCCGCCGTGCCCCCCGACTTGGTGCTCTCAGCGTCTGCGTCGTCGGGCGCAGACAGCTGGCCTGCGGGAGGGTACAGTGGTGAGCGATGCATGTGGACGCCTAGCCATGAATTATGAAAAAGGTCTGAAGACAAGACGAAGCACAAAAGATGGCAGTTAGGTAGAGTTATACGTACTGTCGTTGGGATCTGGTGTTGAGGGGGGCTCCACTGTCTTAGACCTGGAAATTATGACAAAAATATTAACAAATAATATAACATTAACATAATGAAAACTAATACAGCTGTCGGCCGAGTGTCTGCGGGGCGCGGCCGGAGGGCCGATTGACACACGCATATTTATTTATATATTTAAAACTTCTTAAACTCTCTCCACCGGACTCTTTTTGAGGATACTTTAAGTTTTAATTCTCTAACTCCTACATTTCTTTAAGGCGATAATGGTGTGATTTAAGACTAACCATCGTGGTCTGGATATGTTATGGAGGGAATGACGGTTTTCCGCTAGATGGGAAATCCCGAAACAATAATAATTTTATATAAAAATAGAACCAATTTTACTTGAGCTCTCGTACCTTAACAGCGGCTACTAAAGCAGAGGGAGCAAGCTGTATCTACAATTTTACTGGACCGATTTTGATGAAACATGCCGCAGTATTTAAATCGGAATGGTACATGACATGACAGAATAAAAGTTTGACCAAAGTCTACCCGCTGATTTTTGCATGAAGCTCGAATAAACAAATAAGCAAATATCGACGCATTAATTAATCGATCTGAGTAGTCTTTTTAAATACAATTGTATGGTATGGTAGTAATAGAAGTCGTTGACGATCACGTCAGGATAGAAGTGTGGCAGGAGTGGCGATATCGGAAACAGGAAAATCTTCCGACCAGACGGGTGTTACGTCTGGCGGGGCGTGCCACCGCCCCGACGGTTGAGGTCGTGACGTTGTATATACGATAAGTCGCTATCAAACATCACCGTGGCCTTGACCTTGATTATGTCGTCATTCAAGAATTGCGCCATCTGTTGAGGATGTGTGGTACTATGTAGGTAAACATAAAAAATATAAGAAAACTTACATAATGTTATATATATTAGTAATATTAATACCACATTATGTGTTCTATGATATCATCACCTCTAATAAATGGTTAAAGAGCTCTAACGGCTCGGAACGACTTGCTGCAGCAACTGCGAACTATTTAAGTATTTTCTTAGTTAACTTTCATGAAACATCCATAGAAAGGGGCGGCACTATTGCGAGTCTTGGGTAAAAGCAATGCGAAAGATTAAAAGGTTGTACACTCACTTGTCATCCTGTGGCACGGGCGACGTCTCCCTGAACTGCCACGCGGCCCCAGACATAGCGGAGTCCAGTCCGGAGTCACGCTCCTCCATTGCGATCTCCTTCTCCAGTTGCACCAGCCCTGGCGGCTCCACGTTGAATTTAGTCGCGAGGCGAGCCACTTCCAGCAGGCATAGGATGACTTGACGCGGCTGATTGTGCAGTACTGGAGAAAGGTATAGATGTAATATAATTTGTAAGCAGTTCTGGTCTCCAAGACACCACAGAGCCGTGGGGTTTGTGGCGCATGCTATTTAGAGAAATTTTATGTCCAGCAATGGACTAAACATGCTGAATGATTATGACCATAAAAATACTACACATTGCTCTTCACGAAAACCACCGATCCATATAATCCAGCATAATTCGTGAAGTTTTGAAATTAAAATATATGGTGATATTTCATGAGGTTGTTGATTATAATAAAATGTTACATGTTATGTAGTTCCCAGAAGTAATTAAGGAGTGAGCCCGTGGCAACCGACTACCCCACACACTGCCACTCATCCTCAACAGATGGACAATGACAAAGAAGTCTGAATCACGCTAATGAAGTTTAATAGTGACTTAGCGTATATATAACGTCGTGGCAGGCCCCGCCAAATATAGCACCCGTCTGATCGGAAGAGCTTCTCTTTTCCGATACTGCCACTCTTGTCACACTTCGACCCGTAATCGTTGACGTGATCATCAACGTCACCATGGGTTATCATTCTATAAGCCCACAATTAAATACTAGGGTCGCATGACTCACCAAGATCGTCGCTCTCAAACAGCAAGTTCTCATGCACGCCCAACTCCCGGCAGAATGTGATGAAGTTCTCCGTGTTGTCGCGGGAGAAGAAGCTGCGGCGCGCGGCGCGCTGCCAGCACCGCCCGCGGATCTGCGGCACCGGCTGCCGCGGACCAGCCAACGACATAATCGCGTCAGTTCAGCGCCGGTTACGTTTTACAACTAGCGGGCCCGCTGACGCGGTTCTGTCACTCGGTAGTGAATATAGTTAGAGATTTACTACCGATTGACAGAACGGTTTTCCGATATTTCAGCACTTTTACAGCTTTATTATATCGGTATGTATGGTGTGCATTGGTGATGTAGTGGTTTTAGACACGGCTTACGATCGAAGGGTCGTGGGTTTGAATCCCGGTCCACATTGTAGACACCAATGTACTTAACGGAGAAGGAAAACTTCGTGAGGAAAGCTGCATGCCCCCGCATGGGTGTGTGAAATCTACCAACACGCACTAGGCCAGACTACGGCCTAACCCCCCTCTTGATCAGGGGAAGGTCCGTGCCCCTGTAGTGGGGATGATGATGATGATGATGTATGGTACAGATGATAATATATAATCTATAGTAAAGAGGAGGGTAGACCGATTCCTTTGCTGATGAAATAGTTGTTTAGCGTTCTTGAGCGGACTGCTATGTGACGTCACCCCGTAGCACCCACAATCCCTACGACGCCGACGACCGGCACCACTAAGACACTGAATGGAGTGCACCACTACCCTCGCGAATGTTCTGCTTATTAATTCAATACACTGTTATAAATTACACTCGGTAATACTTTTATACTTGCCGTGCGCCGGCTCGGACACACGGCCACTCGCGTCGTTCTCAAGGATATCCTCAATATATAATATTTATATATACTATATGTATATCTCGTCTATAGAGGACAAACCCATGTTTTTTGGGCATGCATAAAGTTCATATAACCCAATAAAATTGTTAAAAGTCAATTTTTTAAAAATCAAAGATATTTAAAAACAAACTACTCAGATCGACAAAGGGCTTCTGAAACCAACTCCGTCCATGTGTGTTTGTTTGTTTGTGCGGGCTTCACACAAAAGCCAGAAGGTAAATTTTAGTTAGACCTTTACAATTTTAAGGTACTATTCCGACTTAAATACAGCGGCATGTTTCATCAAAATCGATCAAGTAGAACTAAAGATACAGCTTGATCCCTGTTTTGGTAGCCGCCGTTAAGGTACGAGAGGTCAAGTAAAAGCGGTTCTAAGGCTTTTTTTATATAAACCTTTAATTGTGTTGGGATTTCTCATGTAGCTGAAAACCGACATTCACGCGGGCGGAGCCGCGGGCGAAAGTTAGTATAATATAATAAAAGTCTTAATGCGTCTGCCAGTCTGTTCGTTATCTTCTCACCTTCCACCCGCCAAGCCGAATGTTTTAATATTGAACAGGAAGTAGATGCTGAGAATAAAACTCTTAAGTCCAAATTATTACTTTTTGGAAAACAAAGAAAATGTACTTCGTACCCCACTCAGGAAGGGTAGTACACGAATTGACAGAGGTCAAGATATAAGTTTTTTTAAACATATTTCAGGCAATACTTGACTACAATCACACCTGATGGTAAGAGATGATGTAACTTAGTGGTAAAATGTACTAGGTTAATAAAAACCTATTCACTCTTGAAAACACACACATTATAATCGGATGGAAATACTGACGCAGGAAGACTATTCCAGTCTTCGACTGCACTTATTACGAACGTAGAAGGAAATTGCTTCGTACGGGTGGTAGGGATGTCTACGAGGTAGGGGTGATAGTCCGCTGTGCGTCTAGTAGTCCGATGGTGAAAGGGGGATGGAGGAATTAAATCGTGTAATTCCTACGCACACCCTCCAAAATGTATCCTGTAGAATACTGACTACCCTGCTTTGTCCTCATTACATACAAACGGCAGTTTTTAGTAACAAGTCTTTAATGCAGGTCGATTTAAAGTTACGGTTACTGAAAGTTTAGGAACTTATAGAAAAGAAGTGGGTTAAAATATGGCACCCGCGCACGTGAAGGCGATTCGTCGGGACGGTGGGTTCTGGAGGAGGGGCGCGCCTTTAAATGTAGTGTATGGGCCTCCATGCGGATTCCTCTGTATGAAGCGTGTGGGAAGCACTTTCAATCGTTAAAAAACTGTTACACTCGCTATGTTTCATCATGCATGAGCGACTGACAGAATGCGTGTGCTGAAGACTCACTCCGACAATCAAGCCCTGCGCGAGCGCCTCCCTGGCGCGGTCGTGGATGGTAGCGGCCAGCTGGCACAGCTCCACGCCGTTATCCAGCACGTCCAGGAAGTTCTCGCCGCTCAGGTATGTGGTGCCTGGGAACAATAAAATCGTGATCGGTTGTTTAATATTCCATTGCCTTCGTCTGAACATGATAGCCAAAATATAAAACCAAATTAAATGACAACTAGTTGGCCGGTAGTGACCCTGCTCTTTGTATCAAGGGTTCCAACTTTGAATCCCAAACTGTGTGATGAGAAATTATATTCATATCCGAGTCATGGATGTTCATTTAAGTATTTATGTAATTAAATTCTATATTGTCCCCCGATGTCCACTTTCCTCCTTGGTCCTCTCTGAGCTGTTCACTATCAAGTGAACTGCCCGCTACGCGTGCGGTAGCCCACTCATACCAGTCAGAAAGTTCCAGAAATTAAAGTTCAAACTTTGGAATGATCATAAATCTTTTTTATTGTTAAACTTTTCCATTCTTGTTTCAAAAAATTAACAGGTTATGTGACAAACTCACCGTTCTCACAATGTGTGCATTGTTTGTCTAGTGCCTAACATTTAGGCCCTATATTTTGGGCAGTAAACAATCAATGCTCTATTATAGGGTTCTATCATAATTTGGTTATTTTTCGATTGTTATTATTGAATAGCAATTAATTTTATGCGAAATAAATTTTACGTTTAGGTTTCTGTGGCGACCTACTTTACTACATAGTACCAGGCATCCTCAACAGATGGCGCAATTCTTGAATTACAACATTCTTATAAAATTCTGAATCACGGTGACGAAGTTTGATGGTGTAGTAACGTATATAAAACCTTCCGACATCAACTGTCGGGGACAACTCCTCCAGACATAACATCCGTCTACGGCCACTCCTGCCACAGTTGGGCCAATAGCTGGCGACATCCCAACGTGTTCATTAACGTCTTTATCAACACCACCGTTGATCATCCATGAAGTAATATCTCTATTCCCTAATTACTTTATTTTAAAGAGGATTTGGTCACGTAGTGACTAAATCACCTTCGTTATAAACCTCTGGTATTATCTACTGTCCTTAGCTGGATATGCTTAGTTTAAAGAATGTGGTGATCAACATTGCAGTGGCCTATTTCAGAACATTTACTTTCTAGCTCCAAATAGTATAACACAAAGTTACCAGCTTTGTATTCGCTTAGTAATTTCAAACTAATTGATAGATTTTGTTGTGTTATGTGCATACGCCGGTGCGAAGCCACGGCACATCGACTTGAATTGAAATAAATAAATCAAAATCCTCATATTAACTACCTCGTGAAATTGATATTATACATTTGGTTGTGGTTGTTACACCACAGTTACACGCATTTTTCTTATATGAAAGATAACGTGTTTGTAGGGAAATAATTAAATATTCACAGTACTCACTCAATAGTTTTATTTATCCGATAGCACACTTCACAATAATTATTTAATTTATTTACATCAGAAAGGAGTGCGTCCTTTCTACTCGACGGTAACGGATCGAGTGCCATAGAAAAGAAAGATGGCGCCCTTTTTATAAAAACCCGTGTTAGTCAAAATAAATACCCTTTTCACGAATTATTCAGAGGCGCCATGTTGAATCGGAAGTCGTGTCGGTAAACATTTACTTTAACAAACTGACTTACCCTTTTAAACTTCAGCAAGATAATTCGAATAATATTCATCATCATCATCATCATCCCTAGTGCATATTAGGAGGGGGATTAGGCCGTAGTCTATCGCGCTGGCCTAGTAGACTAATAATAGATTGGTTGGTAAAATAATATTCATAACAAACTGTAATATAATAATAACATTCTGGACACTTTCATACACACATTGACCTGGTCCCAAATTAGAATTCCCTGTATCTTGGGTACTAGACAACAATATATATAATATATATAAATAAATATATATAAATAAATATAATACTTATATAAATAAATACAATACATAAATAAATAAATTTGGTCATTTAGAAAGAATAAGTGAGATTCGATTGACGAAACGAATATACC
>WUAW01024693.1:1098-11147 GCA_017165845.1 Thaumetopoea pityocampa
ATTAGTTGATCTGAGTATTTATTTGATATTAAGAATAGGATATTTAATCAGTGAGTGTTGCCAGTATGATAGTATGCCACCTACGAATCCAAGACATGGTTACGGGGCTATGGGCTTTATAGGAGAGGGTCTAGGTCACCCAGCGAGCAATGAAAACAAAAGTTTGCCTGAGTGACAAAATCTATAATGAGAAAATTCACAGTAGAATCAGGGTCACTAATATAGATCAAAGGATTACAAGGCCAAGTGGCAGTGGGCGGAGCATAGAGTTTTTTATTTATTGTTATTTAAAATACATTACTTATTATCTAAAATATTTTTTATTATTTAAAATATATATTATTATTTAAAATACATTACATTACTTATTATTTAAAATACACTTAGGTATAAAATCAATAAACTGCCGTGGTTTGCCTAGGCGATGCACATTCGCAGTTACATAATACAGGCTGTTTTATTTTCGTATTAGCTTTTGCCCGCGGCTCCGCCCGCGTGAAAGTCGGTTTTCCGCTACATGAGAAATCCCGATACAATCATAGATTTAAATTAAAAGCCAAAAATAATAACCACTCTTACTTGACCTCTCGTATCTTAACGGCGGCTACTCAAAGAGGGATCAATTCTACTGGATCGATTTTAATGAAACATGTCGCATTATTTAAGTCAATATAGTAGTAGTAGTTAAGACTGTAATGGTTTAACTAAAAAATACCTGCTGGTTTTTGCGTAAAGCCCGAACAAACAAACAAACATCGACGGATTTGGTTTCAGAAGCCCTTAATTAGTTGATCTAAGTATTTTTGAAAATTTGACATTTAACAATTTTATAATAGTATAGATAGATAGATATCGTATGGAGAAGACAAAATTTGGAAGGTGAAATATCATTGTTCACAAGTTCTAAGAAGTACTTTTTTCATTTTGATTTAGGGAATCTTTCTTTAATCACTTTTTTAAGATTTTCGAGCATTTTATTATATATTTCGCGAAACATATTATAAAGTCGTTTGTTTTTATAATAGTTATTATATTGTATATTAGTATTAGTAATCTTTTTATACAATTTTTTTTTATTCTCAGTACCGATGGACTTTGGTGGTCCTAAAATATTGTAGTAGCGTCTTCGAAGCGGACAACGTGGTGTGTGAGTCACTCCCTGATCAGGTGGACCGATGACATAATTATGTGAGTAATCGGTGGATAAGCAGCTCATTAATAACCTCTCGGTGATTCATTCTAATTTATTGTCTTTGATTTTATATACATATAGTAAGAATAAAATAATAACTAAAGCTATAAATATTCTAAGAAAGGTGTATTCTTGTCGGCCAGGACTATTTAGTCTTATAGCCTCTCCGGCAAATAGACTTAAGTATACGCCTAAGCGACCCCGGCCCCCCGAGCTACTACTGTCTCTTTTTACTCCTTCTGAGACAGTAGTATCCTATATCTTATAGTCCTTTTCCCAAATTCATTATTCCTTGCTCAAGACACCTTATCCTGTTTCTGTAAGGACGCAGTGAGGAACAATAATCATTTTTGAAGATTATAAAATGGTTCACCACTCGACACGCCTCGTTTCCCACGGGGGTGAGAAGAATACCAAGGATAACTAATTTGCTATATTAAACTATTTTAGCAAGTGGAAAGAAGTGGTACCCCCCTTTCTTCGGTAGTATCCCCGATGCAGTGGTCAGTATTCCCGACGATCGTGCGGGGGACCGGGGTTCGATTCTTCGCCAGTGAACCAGGGTAAAAGGCGTGAGTGTATGTATGTATGTATGTATGTTGTCGGTCGGCAGGGCGCCCATAGCGCCGACCGCATTTCCTCGTTGTATAACTATTGCTAAACGATGAGCTGAATAGCGGCAAAAGCGAGACAACAAATAGCATTCTTAAAAACAACAAATGGCATTCTTATAAACAACAAATAGCATTCTTATAAACAACAAATAGCATTCTTATAAACAACAAATGGCATTCTTATAAAATACGTGATGATGAAGTACGTACGTGCATACTATATATGGTGGTCGGAGATGTTATAAAACAATAAACAAATATACTTAAAGCTCTTAATGTGATACGAGCTCGTGACTGCTTAGGTTTTGGGGGAGTGAAGCAGAAGTGTACGAGGGTCGGCGCGTGAGGATCGATCTTTGAGTCAAATTCGTATAGGATACTAAAGTATCTTCGAGTATATTCTTATAAGTACATCTATATTCGTTCCATAGTCATAGGTATGAGCTGCCTGCATCCACCGATTGCCTGCGACCTTCCAGACCAGCTCGCTAGTCCACCTAGTCGGGAGTCTACCCGCATTACGCTTTCCGGTTCGGGGTCGTCACTCCCACTACTTTAGCACCTCAACGTCCATCAATTCTGCTAGCTATGTGCCCCACCCACTGCCACTTCTGCTTTGCAATCCTTTGACTTTCGCCGGCGACTCTGGTTCTCCTGCGGATTATCTCATTGCGGATCCTATTTCGCAGGGAAATTCCAAGCATAGTTCTATCAACTCACACATATTCACACATATATATACATATTAGAATGAGCATAAAATTCCGCGAAGTCAATTGTGGTTGCGAAAAGGTTCTACAGATATACTCACGACTAGTCGCAGCGAATGCATGGTATTACAATTTCGTTAGTTTATTAAAAAATCATTATACGTTTTTACTGTAAAATAAATACGTAGTTCACTTGAATATTTTATTTCATATTAGACGACTGATTAGCACGGTGAAAGTGCCAAAGTGTCCCGGGTACGAATCCCGGTTGTGGCAAACTTTGTGTGATTAGCACAAATGTTTGTATCCGAATCATGGATGTATTTATCTATTTATGTATTGGATTTATTTATCTAAGCATATAGATCCAAGACACAGGGAATCCTAGTATGGGCCTAGATCAAAATGTATAAGAGTCCATAATATTATTATTATTATCAGAAAATAGTAAGAAAATAATTAATAAAACATCTTTAAATGGTTAAATAGGAATATATAAACAATTTTCCCAGCGATGAGGCTCCTAAAATTGGAAACTATGATTTTTCTTTATTGATAGATCACACAATCGTGTTTTGGAACCCATATTTCAAATTTTTAGATATTAAAAATAATTTTCTTCAAAACAATCAATGTACAATAATAAGAAATTAAGTTAATGAATATTATAAATTAATATCCCTATTTTATATTTACCTTATAATATGTAATTCACACCACGGCAGGGTGCTCAAAACGCTAGCAGAATTGCCACTTTGGATGGCACTAGTAAATTGTTGATCAAAGAAAATGACAGCGTTTTGATCACGAAATGACTTCACCAGACGTTTAGAACTTTCTCGAAATATTCGGTGAGCTGCTGGCCAAAATATAGTATGAAATATTCATGAAATATTTTAATATTATTTAAATGATTTTAAAAATGATTTTACGTGAAGTCAAAACGTCAAATTTACGGCTAAGTTCGCCTTAAAGGCATGCCTATCTATAATATTATATATCTTGGGCGAATTTATAAAGCGGACGCGGAGAAAATATCGTCTTAAAATAATTAGGTCGAGTTTCCAAAGTTATATTACCTAACTCTAGTAAAATTAAGTGAAAAAAGTTAATACTTATTAAAATTCTTTCATCCCCAGTCCATTTCGTCCCCACTACAGGGGCACGGACCTCCCCTGATCAGGGGGGGATTAGGTTATAATCTACAGCACTGGCTTACTGTGGTTGGTAGACAAACACCCATGCGGGCATGCAGGGTTCCTCACGAAGTTTACCATCTCCGTTGAGTACATTGGTGTCTACAATGTATACCGTACATAGGTTTGGAATAGTCCAGTGATATGGGGCCGGAATCGAACCCACAACCTTTCAATCGCTAGTCGTGTCTAGTATTAGCGTACTCGTAATGAAAAACTATAATATAATGTTCAATAATATAACCTAATCGAAAATTAAAACGTATTAAAGCTTACGATTCAAAACGTTTTAGATAATTATTAAAATTGTAGTGGTTTTCACATTTTTTTGTATGAGCGATGAGCAATCCCCTTTAACCTTATTCATTTAAAATTCACGAGATTAGTTCGTGATTCGCGTGACAAATGTGTATCGCATCGCCACCGCTCATTCTTCTAGAGCATGGATACCCAAAGTGGTATATCAACGCCTAGGGGTCAACGATTACTTGCAAGGGGTCCAGCTGTGGAAACATATTTCAAATTGATGAACGATTTTTTATACCACAATGGTGGCAAATAGGCTTACGATCCACCTGATGGTAAGCAGTTACTGCAGTCTATGGACGCCTGCAACAACAGAAGTAACACATGCGCGTTGACGACCCTATTAAAAATAATGTTCCGACCGTATGGTCGAAACATAATCTGACGTCAATACTGACGTCACATCGGGCCCCGCTATCAATGCAACCCCCACCTTGCGCTGAATGAAGGTATAGTTATCGCTAATAGAAACGAAAAAAATGTTCTGGCATGACACTGCTAATCGCCAAGTCGCACGTGACTTATTTAATAGTAGTGTCATTCCAATACATTGTTTGTATTAGCGATAGCGATTGTCGAATGTCAACTTGGCTAGGGGGGCTGGATTGCAAGCGACAGACCGTACTGCACACACATCGGCAGCTCCACAATTAGCGGCTCAATAGCTGTCGAATCCTAAAGGAACGGTCAAAACAACCAGCTACAGATCTGGAGCATGACCTCAACAATGAATTTGCAAAAATTAAATATTAACTAAGCACGAGTAGGTACTACCCAAAACCGAAGAACATGACAATTGGTCTAAGAAACAGAAAAGTTTGGCAGCCTCTGTTCTAGAGAGAGCGCTCTCGCGAGTGTTCAATGTAAATTCTTGCATTATTCAACTTCCAAGCGAATATGTGCAGGCGAATATTTGAACGCAGGTGACAGAATTCTGAATATTCTGTCGCTTGTTCGCTTAATTTAATTTTTTATTTCATTACTTTGAGTTTCACAAATGTGCATCTACACTTTTCACTTTAACCTTGTGGAATTGATGATAGAAGTGATTGTAATTAATGCCAGTGACTGAAATGAACTAACTCAGGAGAATAGGCGTCATAATAATTATAACATTCATAATAATTATAACGTTCTGAATTCACGCACATGCAAACACGCACACGCACACGCGCGGGTACACACAATCACACAAGCACGCGCGCGCGTACACGCACACACACACGCACATGCGCGCGTACACACTATCACACAAGCACGCGCGCGCGTACACGCACACACACACACACATACACACACACACACACACGCACACATACACACACACAAACGTATGCACACTCACGTACGCACGCACACACGCACACATACACACACACAAACGTACGCACACTCACGTACGCACGCACGCATACACGCACGCATGCACGCACNGCACACATACACACACACACACATACACACACACAAACGTACGCACACTCACGTACGCACGCACGCATACACGCACGCATGCACGCACGCATGCACGCACACACACACACGCACACATACACACACACAAACGTACGCACACTCACGTACGCACGCACGCATACACGCACGCATGCACGCACGCATGCACGCACACACACACACGCACACATCCCATTCCTTTTATCTTGGGTACTAGACAACGATATACATACGTATTGTATTTAGATAAAAACGTCCATAATTGGGATACAAACATGTTTGCCTTATCACACAAAGTTTGCCCCTAGCGGGATATGATCGCAGAACTCATTGGTACTTGGTACAGAAAATAGGGTCACCGGCACGATGTCAATCAGTCATCGCCGTCTACTTGAACACCATTGAGAACTTTCAAATTAATAGAATCTTCTACTACTGGTACGTTGGGTACGGGATTGGAGCAAACAACTGTTAGCCAAAACAGCGCTTTATTAGCTTAGACAGAGACTCTGATACCGCAGCAAACTTAGAGAGCCGACCCGTGAATTATGCACTGTATAAGTGTATATATAGTACGATACTTATAGGCTTTCTTGCCGCAGTGGAAAAGTCGATTCGCATTATAAAGAAAGAAAGAAAGAAGTAAAGAAATAAAGAAAGATTCACATTTATTCAGGACAAAAAACAAATAACGTTAATAATACAAGAGAGCAAACAAAATATGTATATATAAAATAAGAATAGAAGTATATACAAAGTGGATGGGTTTACAATCGTAATATTTATTCAATATATTAAGTGACTGTCCAAAGAGGCCCCATTTCAGCTTATTGCTGCAGCACCGCGACTTGAAGCCCCCATACTACAGAGTCCATCACTTCTCTTCACTATTCTATTATTTCCACTTGTCCTCTTCTTGTTTCTTCCACGAACTCGTTTTCCGGCGAACAGCCCATTAGAAGTTATGTAGCCCCTTTATATACTGCCAGGCCTATAGCTCCAAAAATTAAAAAGAAATCAATTTTGAATTAATTATAACTACTTTTGACTTTTCCATTCTTATTCTATAAATTTAAAAATAAAATTGACGTTGACATATTACAATGTTTATTATACTAATATTAATCAAAATCATAATATAAAATTGCTAAACGTCAAATTTTGTAAATCAAAAATATAAAAAAAAAATACTCAGATCGACTAATTAAGGGCTTCTGAAATCAATCCGGTCAGTCGATATTTGCTTGTTGTGTTTTCGTACTTCACGCAAAAACCAGCTGGTGGATTTTGATCATATCATTACAGTTTTAAAGGTTCCGACTTAAATATTGCGGTATGTTTATCAAAATCGGTCTAGTAGAACTGAAGTTACAGCTTGATCCCTGTTTCACTAGCCACCGTTAAGGTATGAGAGGTCAAGTAAAAGTAGTGCTCGGGCTTTTTATATAAATCTAGATTTGTTTTGGGATTTCTCATGTAACGGAAAGTTGACATTCACGCGGGCGGAGCCGCGGCCAGAAGCTATTTATACTATATTAATCAAAATATTTTTAAAAGAATATATTATGCCTTTTTTACCTAAACCACAGCTGTTGACTAAGTAGCCTAATTTTTCACCACGTTACATTAAAGAGGTTTTTAGAGAATTGCGATATTAATTTTTACTGTGTACCTAAAGTATTTGTAAAATTAAAAAAAGGGACGCTATGTGCGTAGTTAATTTGGTCTGGAATATTGTATACCTCTTGGATATAGCCGGCTCTGAGTTGCTATCTGCTATTGCTATCTATGTCACTGTTGATATGGTGATCATCAAAGGAGGACTCAGTTCAAAATAAATTTCTTTACACATTCTCGTTCACTATACCACGTATAATTATATAAGTTAAACTATGTTAAAAAGGCGTTTCTTTATCGAAACTTTATACCGAAACATATCATCATAATTATCAAAGTAGCTAAACTAATAAACTAGTGCATAACACTAGTTTTTTCATCACTGTAAAAAATCAAGCCCCGATTTGGGCCATGTGGCGTGTAGTGATGATTTCTATAGCAGTGTTTTACTTTAGAAAAGTGTGTTAACAGAAAAAAAAACATTTTTAGTGCCGCTTAGCGAATACACCTCAGTATACAGAATGTTTAAAAATGAAAATTATTTGTTAGTGTCCTCTTCATCTGAACTATCAAGTCGTTTTAATATATTCTCTAGGGTTTCTGATTGTGGAGTTACTTGCACATTGTGATGTTTATTTAGCATACCCTAAAGACCATATTATAGTTATCACGTGAACACAGATACAGATAGGTCATGCACCACTTTTACGACTACTGTAGTAACCATTTATTGAATCTTTACCTACAATTTTTTTTTCTTCTAACACATTACATATAAGTACTTTGCTTTATTGATATGTCGAGATTGTATTCTGCCTTTAATAAATAATGGACTTATTAATGTCAATACATCAGAAGCAAAACCAATTGCATCGATGTAGATTTAGGTAGATTTAGAATTGAAATATGTACTACATATTTCAATTCTAAATCTAACACCACCAGAAGGTGTGTAATCGTTAAGGTCAGTTGTCCTTTCGGGATATCTCCGCACTAGAAACTGGCCACTTCCTCCTGGTACATTCGCCGCTTGTATCTTTTTCTCTCCAGGACTGACGCCAGAGGCATCACAACGCATCGAATTTTTTAATCTTCTTGCCATGACGGCGTGGTTCGCGTCCAAGGACTTGGTCGAAATCAAAATTTTGACCGTTACTACCGTCACTACGAGGAGGTGCCCTGGACGCAAGAGGACTTAAAGTAACTTAATGATAGGCCACATAACAGAAAACCTTTTAATAAAACAGAATTTTGGATGTCTCAGAATCATACAATTGAACCGCCTCTAAGGTCTCACGCATTCAACGCAATTATACAAAAAGAACAGATTGATACTGTACTAACTCAGTACTTTATATTAATATACAATTCTACACTGCACGCTCATGGGCCAAAACCACCTAGTGGGGCACGGTTTTTTAATTGTATTCAAAATATTTCGTTTCTTTCTTTTGACACTTTTACACACACTGATATAGTAAAAAACTAGGATTCCCTGTATCTTGGATATTAGAGAACGACGTACATATTTATATAGGTAAATATTAATATACAACGTGTAACATGATAAACGCACATCCTGAAAGCAGTCAGCATCGACTACGGAATCCATTTCAGCTATTTTTAATATAGATCATTTTTATCCTAAAACAATTAAGTAGAAGTAGAAAATAGTTACCCTTTTGTTGAACAGACGAATCAAATGTACACGAAAAGTAAATCGAAGTTATTGTAAACGAATTGTTTAAATAAATTAACGATTTCGTAATGATGCAATAAGTCGCATTATTGCGTCACACGCTACACAATCCAGTCATACCAATATATATTTGCAAGTTTAATAATTTGTATTAATGATGAGCTGTAAATTATTACAGCTGGGTCGTCGTCCGCTATGTGAGGTCACACTACAGGTGATGCTCAGTGCGAGCGTAGTACCCAAACTGTTCGCCCGTTATTAGGACAAGTAGTATCTTAAATAAAAAAATATTTATGCACATTAAAAGAACATTTCAGTGTATGTATTACTATAATAATTTAATATTCTAATTGGATGTTTAAGGTTGTGCGTCATTTCCGTTACACGTTATATAAATAGATCAAGACGTCCATGACTCGGACACAAACATTTGTGCTCATCACACAAAGTTTGCCCCCATTAGGATTCGAGCCCGGGACCCATTGGTACTGATAGCAGGGTCACTGCCACTGTACCAATCAGTCGTCAAGTCAGGATTGTAATATTTTATACCAATTGTTTCAAACCACTACCACTGATTAAGTTTTTATCTATACATAATTTTTTTCCAAATGAAACCCTTGAAACTAAAATCAACTCGGTTGAATTGCAAGCTTATATAATTTGATTGATATAAGTTGCATAAAAGTTTCTTTTACAAATCCTATTTATCACTTCTACGAATGAAGAATAGAAGAATTAAAACATCTCCTTATATAATACTTTATATCTGCTTATACATTCCTCCTGTACNGATAATTTGATTGATATAAGTTGCATAAAAGTTTCTTTTACAAATCCTATTTATCACTTCTACCAATGAAGAATAGAAGAATTAAAACATCTCCTTATATAATACTTTATATCTGCTTATACATTCCTCCTGTACGCACTCGTATAAACATAGCCTTATTTCATCTCTTCCTATGAGTACTATGAAAATCCGTCCTTCTTATGGAAAAGCCCTTCTCCAGTCGTAGACTTAGAAGGGATTATGCTGATAAATCCTTATTCTATATTTATACAGTAGTAAACACCAAAACGCCTCAAATCTACTTTTATTCCAAGAATCTGGATATAAAGGAATAAAAATAATGAAAACTCGCCAAGTGCTAGTAAAATTTGTTTCTCTTTTATTATCAAAGCCGTTGTCAAACAGACAGGGCGCGGAGTCCTGTTCCGCACTCACGTCGCTATAAAAAACGAACTAAACATCGCATC